>JAHWFP010011480.1:33386-70539 GCA_023313725.1 Lithobius niger | reverse complement strand
CGATAATTAAGCTCTGACAATAATTAAATATCATATGCATTGGGGGGGGGGGGGCGACACAGAAGCATGTTTCTGGCCCTAACATCTTAATATTCCTACGGATCAAGGCGAAGATAATGATAATATGCCTAGTCTCGCAGAATACGGTATCGTTGCTTGGCTAAAGGATTTGTTGCGGGCCTTTAAACGCTCAACAAATCAATTAAATCTATTTTGTATTTGCTAATTTTGTTGTTGAGCTAAACGAAAGAATCCGTGTTTCCGCTAAAAACTCACAGTTTTAAACCAAACGACGATAATGTTGGTAATTTCGTAGCCGGTAGACTCGCAGACTCGGGTTTCCATAGGCAAATTGAATTTTTTCAAAGCTAGTTTAGTAAACAATCACTACATGCACAGCCGTTGATGCGTGCTTATTTCTTGGTGTACCACTGTTACTTTGGTAAATGAATAAAAAAAAAGGGTTTCAAAGGGTTTAACGAGCGTTAACTACTAAGAATAAGAATTACTTGTAACAATTTTAACTCCAACGTGTGACCCTTTGTTGTTAAAGTAAATATCAAATGATTATTACTCAAATGATCAGAATAAATTGGCTGTCTTGAAAGGGTTTAATGAAAGTACTGACATGGTTAGGAAGGTGAGGTGTGGGGAAGGGGCGCAGGGATGGAGGGAGACGTAATTGGGAGTAAGAACGTCGTAGGTACATCAAGAGGTCTCTATTGTAGTCAGCAAAGACCATAAAACTAAAAAGAAGATTTTTAATATTAAAGCGTTATTAGAATGTGGAGAAGAGGAGGGATAGATGATGCGATACTAATTCCATAACAACAAAAAAAGCAGCTCCTACGTCAAAAACAGAAGTCGCAGTCCACGTCCGAACTTAGTTCGGGGGTTCAACTCGTAGTTATTAAACAGCTTGCAGTAAATTTATTTGAGTAGGGCAGTGAGTGCATCTATGCAAATAGTAAGGTTTCATAAATTCCATTATGAGAATGACAGCTTTCACGTGAAACATAAAATGTCTTTTTTTTATTTGCAGCCACAGAAGTACGAAACGTAGCTCGCAACATGCCAGTGAAACAACAAGAAAGTAAATCCAAATGGCAAGCCTATGGAGCAGTATCTGGAAGTGTTCCACCTCTTACAACAATGACCTATAAAAATGTTGCAGTTAAATGTCAAACTACCAATCGTAAGTTAGATTTAAAACTTTTAATACGGAAAGTACTAATAATAATAATTGGCGGAGCAGAGCGAGCGTAGCATAGCCTATAACGGACATCGAATTGCAAAATGTTGGTTGGTTGGTCCGTTGGTTGGTTGCACATTTGTAGTCTGGGTAGAGCCCAAACCAAAGTGCAGATTGCTATGAAATTTGCCACACTGTTAGATAGCCCCAAAAGTATTGCTGATCTCGAATTTGACGTAAATGGATGAATTATAATCCACGAAATTACAATTTCTAAAACTCACCATTGTAGATTTGGAATCCTGAATAGTTTAGGAATTACGACGAAGCACACAACGTGCTGATGGTAATCAAGTGAATTTAAAAAAAAAACACCAAAATAAATCATCGTAGCTTCTTTGCAGCTAACAATCTTTTTTTACATAACTCAACGAAATAATAACATTTAATTATATCACTTTAACCAGTAGAGGAAGGCAAGCATAAGGGAAAAAACATAAGGATTCGTTAACGATTCACATTCGTTTCATGTGAAAAAGAATGCTTACAGGAGTTCAGCCAACATGACAACCAAAGTGGCGTTTACACTATCAACGGGAATCTCAAGTGTGAAAATCAAATTGCCGCTGCAGGAGGAAACCGCTCATATAAAACAACAGTATACATGGACTACGTGTTTATATCACAACAATAATTTGCCTTCGTATAATAATTTTACGATTCCTGGATTGCCATGGAAACTGCATTCGCCATCACGTGTTGCAAGAGTGATTAAGCCTAAACTGGGACGCAATAGGCCTAATTTCTCTACTGTTGTCGCTTACGAAACTAAAACGTGTGATAACAATTAGGCTTTAGAATTATCTAAATGCTATCTTCACACCCAAGCTAACAGGCGGTCTGACCTACAATTGTGATAATTCCAATTTAAAAAAAAATAGATGTCCGCTTCAACAATGTCGAAGGAGCCGGCGTAGGGAGCCGCGGATATTTTGAATCTTTTGATTATTGAGTAATACTATCGTTACTGATGATTCTTTAGCTTGCAGTTAAATGCTTTATTGTTAATATTTTAAATCTAAGAAAGATACTCTGCAATAAATATAAATAATGTAAGCATTATTGACGGTGGCACGTTTTTTTGGAAGCTTAACCTCAGCAGCTAACGTGGTATTTTACTACGGCGGCTATGGCGTAAAGAGGCTTCAAATAACGAAACGAAAACAAAATGTGGCAGGAAACGAAAGCATCTTAAAATTTATATGAAACGTAGCCTACATAAAATGAAAAAAGGTTAAAATGAAAAAAAAACTAGCAAAGAACTTCAGCTTAAATGTAGCCGAATAAATATTGCCCCCAGCTTTTTAAGGACCATTGGTAAGTATTGCAAAGCCATTATAATGAGAGTAAATACAAATTTAAAATAAATTTCTCTACGCTCCGCCTAGAATAGGCCCAAAGCCAAAGCCTGTGTTTTAGTTTTATTCATATCCACACATTTACAGTATGCAATACAGGCTAGAACACGAGACTTAGTAAGTCTGTACGTGTCTGTAAATAAATAAGTGTGAAGAATAACTATATAAATACAAATTCTGCTATAAAATTTAATATATTAAATAAAGCTAGCTGTTGGTATACTAGAAAGCCATGTTTTCACACTGCCCCTATATTGATGCATTGTCGCAACAGCGGAGGCGTACAGGATATTTTATCTCAGCTGGTTTTGTAGTGGTGTGCTTGGTGCTGGAATTCTTGATAGGTGTCGCATTTACCCAAGCACAATCATCACACGCCCACATGAAGGCTTCATTCAAATGGCAGTGTGACATTTGAACTTTCAGCCATTCAAATGTCGATCATGCATTTCTTTTTATTTTCCAATTAATGCTCCATCAGAAAGTAATTCCGTATGTTTATTCACTCCATTATTAATGATATAATGGGGTTTTTGTTAATAACCCAAAAATAAAATGCTTCGCGTTCTGCTGTTTTAGTAACAGCGACCTTCGGGGGTTTCTGCATTAAAAATAAAGGGGAAGTTACAGGGATAAACAAAACTACTGAATGGGATGCGTTGATTGAGTGGGCGAAGCGAACGAAATCTGCGATAGTTAGCCAGTGTGTGCAGAAATGGGATTGAAGCATCTTAAACAGACGGTGTAACCTTATGTAAGTTCACAGTCCCATGAAAGTTGTGATATCCACCCAAAACTAAAACTGGTAGAAAAACCCGCCAAGTTTCCAAAAACGGTCGGCCTTTGAAGGTAGTGATATCATTCAACCAGGTAAAGGCAGCCAAGGTAAATTCTATTAGCCAAGTTAATCGCACCCAATAATACTTTGGACGTTCAATGAAAACTTGAGTATTGCTACAGCAATATTTAACGTCCAAAGTATTATTGGGTGCGATTAACTTGGCTAATAGGATTGACCTTGGCGGCTTTTCCCTGGTTGAATGATGTCACTACCTTCAAAGGCCGACCGTTTTTGGACACTTGGCGGGTTTTTCTACCGGTTTTGGTTTTGGGTGAATTGTATACTCAATCCAGGACGATATCATGATAAACTGCGTTTACCCGACAGGCAGATTCACGATTCGAGGCGCAGCCATCTGTGACACTTCCGCTTGGGAATATGGGATAGCAACCACCATTACCGGTAAAAATGGTGAGCAATTCAGTCACCGTAACTCAAAAAAGTTGGAGAAACTTAAGTCTGACGATTAGGGTAAATTGCGCACAGCTACAGTTACACTGTGATACTGTTTGCCAAATTTATCCTAGCACAGGCAAAAGTTTGAACTAATTTTCCAGTAGCTGTTCGATTTTATAAATTGATGTTTGCATCGCTTTTTGCATTTGTGGCAACCTGCCTGTATTAGGTCTATACGCGTTGCATTGTCGCACACCACAAGGATAACTACGACAGCAATGTGTGATGTGTTTCTCACGAATCTCATTCAGGCTAAAATAGAGGCGAGAACTTCTGTTTCTTCTGTTTTTTTAAATTGTTGTTTTAATTTGAAATTGCTGTTATGCTCTTTATAAGGCGTTACAATAATTTTGTAAATACAATAAATAGATAAATAGATTGTAGGAATGACCTCTCGCGAATCTCATTCAGACTAGGACAGAAGTTAGCTAGCACCATGTTGGCGTTATCAAGGTCGGCCAAGCGCCAGAAGCATTGCTGACTGTGAAGGTTTGGACTGCATTGTTTCTAGTACAGTTACAACCCCCTGGTTTAATAAGCTGTGGCGATTTGTTGTCCCCAAACATTAGGGAAAAGTGCTCCAGCAACACTATAACTACGACTCTTACGGAAATGTAAATTAATTACAGAAAATGGGAAAATTAATCGTGATGGCATCAAAAAAGAAGAGTTAGAAACAAAGAAAAGTATTTTAGGTTCTAAAATAAATCGCCGATTCAAACAATGTGTGAGTCTATAGTTTTCAGTTTGTACTAGAACTTGTTTTGAATATTTGATTCCGCTAAAATGCGGTATCTGGAACAACTCTAGATGATTTTTGACATTCAAATATATATACTAAAAGGATAGTCTCAATGATAGCCTCGATGAGAACATGTTGTTTGTTAAGTTTTACTTTTGAAACTGGTAAACCAGACCTGAAAATTCTAGTGTGAACCGAGTTTGTATCACGAACTATTTTGATATTAAGAAAGTGGAAAAGGCATAATAATAAACATTGCTATAAATTTCACTCTCCTCCACCTGTTATAGAACCAAAGCCTGCTTCTTAGTTATTAACTAGTGCAATGTCCTTCTGTTAGGTACCCCGTGTGGTTACCGATTACTACTAATAACTCTGGCTCGTTTTTTTCAGCTGAGAAGTGGCCTTGGTGGAGAGTAGACTTGGAAACCCCTCACAAGGTTGTCAGAGTTACCATAATGAACATAGGGGATGACAAGAATGGTAAGTAATTCCACTGCCCACAAAGATTTCAGCTAGGGTGAAGGACTTAAGAATATGATTTACGCCCGAATTGAAGTTCTTGTTGCGTTGTGGTCTCATGGTAAAGCTGTTTTCCAGTGATCCACTCTGTTATCAGTCATGTTACAAGTCATGTTATAAGTCTGGCAATGTTTCAACCCATATTAATTGGGTATGGGTATTAAGGTTTTCGTAAGACCATTTCACGAATGTGCAATTGTGCATGTCCCGCATGGTCTCCATGCTTGCACGGTGTTATAGATTTGGTTTAATCAGTCCAGGGATGCTTTACCAAGGGTTTGCGTGGGTTGAGTGCTAAATCGTATATCTGAGCATTTGAAACATTACAAATTTGCAAAGACTTATAAAATTGGCAATCATTGCGTAGACTTTAATTCAAGCAAATCATTGCATTCACAGTTAGTACACGCCATGTAAATTGACATTATAGCTCTATGTTTGTGCTTAGAAAAGATTGAAACACCTGGAGATATCCCATCAAACGTATGTTCCGCTCAGCTAAAATAAACTCTAGATACCATTTTTTTTGCAATAGAATTGTACATGTTTGAATTAGTCTGCCAACAGACGTAGTTATGTCCACCTGTGTACATGTTTTTAACGTAAATAAAAAAAAATTCTAATTAAATTTCTTGCCAGAAATTTGTATGTGTTATAAGGGTATTAATCTTTGTTTGGGCCCCCACAACCCATAATTGTATTATTTTTTATAAGCTTCACATCCGTCGTTGATGGACTGTCTTTTATTCTTGTGCTAGCAGTCGTACACGGCTTCTCCCAGGGTTTCGTTGTGGCCGTGATTGTTTGTCAGTTTTCAGTTGATGTTGCCTGAAAGTTGACTATGACAGTCAATGTTTCTTCCTGTAATAATCTTCTTTTCCTCCCATCCGATCCTTTCCTCCCCCTTTCCTACCATCATCTTCCTCCATGGTATGCCACGCGACGTGGCTGCTCGTCTCTTATTTCCGAAATTTGAATCTGGGGGGGGGGGGGGGGGCGACTGCAACGCTACTGGATATCACTTCTGTGGTCGGATACGGGCCTTTGGCCACGCAGTAACCACATTTCTTCCTTGACCAGGACTTGTTTTCTTGGGCTCTTGAGTGAGAGGTTAAAACTTCGTGGTCTGAGCCACTGCGGTTCCTTCTCTCTGATTCAGTTCCTTAGCAACCAAGGGAAATGTGCCCGGAACGACCGCTGCTTCCTCTTTCCCATATGGTCAGACCCGCGACACACGGCCACTCGGCCGCCTGCCAGTCCTGGGCGTCCTTGTATACCAACAAGCATCCTATGCTTACGAGTCGTTTACCGGTTTACCAGTACGACCATCATCATTGGTTGTTTATGGACCCTCTAGTCCTTCGATCACCATGGTCATCTGGGATTCATTAACAGTCGTCACAGCTTATGACCATTCCTCTCCTTTTATCAGTATGACTGTCTCCCCGCCACTTGGGTCGTTTGGGTCCTACCTTTGTCCCTTGCAGCTGTTGCAATACGGATTTCACTAAAGAAGAGACCAGGACTCTTACAAGCAGCACTCTTCTTTCATCATCATAGGCTCGCTACCGTTAGCTACCCTCCCCTGTTTGTCGCATAGGAAATCTGCGTTAGTCGTTTCTGCACGACCATAACGTTACACCATTCAACTGATACTGCCTGCCCCGGTCCACGGTCCCGTTTAGTGTCGCCCAGGACCAACACTGCTGACCGAGCAGCTCTCTTTTCCTCTTGTTCGGCGTCGTCTATTGCACAGATGAACATTGTGTTTAAATAATATGGCGCATATGAATACCTTGTATGAAAAAATTAAATAAAACAGCGACCATAACAACCACGTTTGCTTGAAACGCCACAGAGTCCTTTTTTTCAAAAGGGTCGTCTTCTCTTCACTCTCCTCCAGAACTGGTTTTGTACGTAACTCCAGTACAGCCACATTCATTTGCCAAGCACATTCTTGGTCATGACAAAGTCATACTTGAATGCAAAAGGTAGGACTGGGAGAACACTGAATGGTGTGGACCAACCTTCATACAACAAAAATGGATCTACACTGCTCAGGTTGCAACTATGTCTCAACACAGAACACAGTCGCCCCCCCCCCCCCCGCCTGCGACCAAGGGGCTTTTCCTCAGTCGTTTTTCGACCTCCTCCCTACGTCATCATGAATCCTGTTTCACGCTCGTTATTGTGACAATCTAACAGTGCTGCTGATGACCTAAGCTGTTCAATGTTGGTCTTACCACCCTTAACATTCCGACTACGGCTCTGGTTGATCTTTCAAGGCTTGGCAACAAAAGATCGGATAAGGGGACCATCGAACATGGACGACTGCCCATGCCTCTGCTCCCTCAGATCTCAACATCAAGTCAAAGCCATTCAGCGACTTCTAGCTGTGGTCGCTCCGTCGCTGACAACACCACGACTGCTTGCAAACCACCGTTTTTGAAGCAATTTTGATTTGCCACCTGTCTACTTGGGCTTGACAAGTATCACTCATCTACAGTAACCAGTAAGCTGTTCTATGGAAGAACATGAAAAGGGGGGGGGGACACCAACCACGACCGCCGTTAGATCCCCTCTGCTACCCAAATATCAGGACCGACCACCAATTGGCGACATAAACCCAATGCATAAACTGTGACCATTTCCATTATCTTCTTTAAGCTGCCCTGTCATCCTTCGATTCGTAGCCCATCGCTGGACCTGCAGTCATCATCCCTTCATGCATGGGTCATCTATTCTTCCCGACAGTTCGCTGCCAAACCAACCATTCAAGTGGTCTTTTTTCTTCCAGCTTCGGTTCCATCAGAATTTTTTCTAATCCCAGATTGTTTTGCGACCATTGTTCTTTCCCGAATTGGATTATGGCGTCAACATGAACGCTTCCAAGATCATTCATATTCACCAAGTCCCAAACAATGGACAGGTTCAGGTTTTTCCCCACCTGAGCGACCCACACTCGGGTCGTCACAAGCACAGACCCTGCGATTACCACCCACGACCCTGCGGTGTTTACACGACTACATCAAAGAAGACATGGGCCTCATTAAAGTTTACCAAGAACGTTCAGCTCACATAGCTCTGAAGCGAAACTAAGATCTCCTCGCTTCAACTACAAAGATTAGTCTGGCGACTGCTTCATAAACTTCGTCCACTTGACCATCCCCTTGAAAGAAGGATGTTCCACCGTTTGCTAGTTAGTCGTTCCTACGTTCACCGTTTTTTATGACCAGCCCCATTGTTATTCCAGCAACCAAAGAGTGGTTCCTTTATTTCACCCAAGCCACAACTACAAATCATCTTCGGCTGCCATCCACTTTGCGGGTGTTGACCTTGTGCCCCTTCAGCAGCTAATTCTGCTCAGTCTTCTTCAGCTGCGACTGCAGTGTTTTGTTTACGACCATTCGCTAGCCTCCTTTCCGTTACCGCTTTCACATCCCAAGTAAATTTTCACTTCAACGATGCCACTGGGATCTCGACTGAGTCCTGCCTTAAAGTTATTATTCCCTTCCGCCAAAATCGCCATCCTGGACTCACCATTACGACCGGATGAGCTATGGCCCACCTCCTCTCAACAAGATCTGATGGTCTCCGCATGGCAGGCACAACCCTCACGTCGCGCATTACTTTCCTTTACACGACGAGCGCCAGGCCAGCCTTCGAAGCAACTTGCTTTCTCCAATACATCATTAACTTTTCGTAATCATTCCCGAGCTCCATCTTCCTTGGTTACCTGCAGGTCCACCCGACCATTTCAGCACTGGTGTCTGTCGTTTGGTCCCCTATTAGACCACGTTTTTCCCAGGAGGGGCCTAGTGCTGCGACTGAGGCTTGGGCATGTAAAATAAACACCAGTAATGGCTCGCCTTATCACCGAAACGTCGAACAGGCAACCACATTATTCTCGGTCACTTCCGCAATCCGCCCTCGTTGGCTGTTACCAACAAACCCGCCTTGACAACTTTGCATTACTCTCTACCAAGAGTAGTCGCACCCTGTCTATAGTCATCCACCGTTCACAACAAGATATCGGTGGGCTCCTCAACACCAACGTCATAATCCTAGTCGCTAATCGCTCTGCTTTCTTATTTTCAGGCCACTACCAGGAACGCGTCATACGCAGGACGAACAGGCGACCCTAGGTCCCAGCTAGATTATGAAAACCCTTTGTTCCTACACTAAGTTGGTTCCACATTCTTTTCGACCTTTTAATTGACGAACAATGGCACCCAACTAATATGCTCCATGACTGTGACATCTTACACCACCTCTTCACTGGGACACTCGTATAACGATCTCCCCATGTGATGCTTTCACTCCTCAAGGCACGATGCGGCCTGACACTGTTGGTCCATTTGCCATTTAACACAGACACTATAGTGCGGTCCACTGTCTGATACTGTGCTTTGCTTTCTCAATACAGTTCTACTATGTAGTAAATCCTCAGCTTCGGTCACATCAACAGTACCACTCATCATCCGAGTGACCATGTTTTAAATTTGGCACGCTCCAGAATTTCGTTACCAGTTCTTACCTTAGTGACGAGGCTCTGACTCCTCCGACCTCTCAGTACACTCGAGTCACCTTTCGTCGTTACGACTCCTTGGAATAGAGGACTAGAGGACTAGAAGACTAGAGGACTAGAAATAGAGGACTCCTTGGTCTATACAATTTGACTCGACGAAGACAACTTTTTCGAATGGAGGCATACTCCTCCTGGGAACGGCGACTAGGTCAGCACACACAAATGTGACCGACAAACGACTACACTTTCCATGACAATAATAAAACTCTCCAAAGAAGACTACAGCCACCACATCGATATCGAACTACCTTCCCAATCTTCAATATGGTAAATTGAGCTACTATTTTTTTTTCTGCTGTAGCTACTTTATCCTTGGTCCCTGCACCTATCAGCATCCACCTTGGCATTCACCATCACCTGATCAAAAACATAAACAACAACTTGACGACCAGCAACGATGAGAAGAATGAAGACAGAAGATTAAAACGACAAAGAAGACACTAAGGTTGGATAAGACGCAAAGCGGTCGCCTCTGTTAACAACATGTTCACCACGCGACCCTTCAGTTCCAGAACTTGGGTTACAGGAAGTTTGCGGCAATGGTCACCCAACAGGCCCACATTGTCAGTTGAACAAGTCCAGTCGCATTTCCTCACGTGGTCCTTGGACTGCGTAAGGTTCAGTGAGTCTGTTGATTCTGGGACCACCAAATCGTAGCTCCGGTAACCGTTACCATGGTCCCACCACCATAGGTGACGAGGTCTGTTATAATGTAAAAAGTTAATTATATTTCGTCGGCATATAAAAACATCAATTTACTAGGGGTACCTGGTTGAATTGGTTTTTATTGCCTACCCGAAAAAATACATTATATTTACCCGCCCAGCCTTCCCTCTTAGTCACCATGGTATCGACTAGAGTAAACAAAGATGAAGCCAGTTCTGAGGCTGACAGTTTTATAGGAGGCCTGCGCTGCACATGCACAGAAGGATAAGCTACGAGGCTGGCAGGGAAGCCACCAAATTTTCTCTAGGGGCAGACCACATTTGAGGAAGGAAATGCTAAAATAGGGAGGAAATGTCTATTTCGGTTATACAATAAAAACCAATTTCAACTAGGTACCCGGGTAAATTTATGTTTGTAGGTTCAGTTAATGCGTAATCCATTAATGCGTAATGGTAACACGATCTGACTTCATCCTGTACCACCCACTCTTTCTAGTTATTATAGCATTAGAATGCCAAAAGCAGAGATGACAGACACCCTGGCCAGCACACGGGCATTCCCCGTCCACTGTCCCCCACCCGCCCCCACTCCTACTCTATTGCTTTAGCTTGCGCGATCCACACCGTGTGAAAACAAAACTCTGTCCTTCATGCATGACGTTATTTATGACTTGATGCTGAGATTCAGCATCCAGTTTTTGATGTAACTAGCTGTTCCCTCGGTGTAACATACGCCGGTCTAGCCAGTTCCCGCATACCTGAGCGAAATACTGTAGTGGGCACTATGGAATAAAAAGGGCACTGACGGCCCCCTGCCTCCTTCCGGAGTTCCCTGCGGCCTACCCACTACTTACATTCTGCCATAGTATGGTCAGATTTCCCTCATTCCCCCGCCCTGGTAACCCCTTTCCCGTCCCGCATCGCCTGCCCCCCCCCTCCCCCGGTCCCGAATTCCCCTATTGTGTGGTCTGAATATCCCCATCCCTGCTTCCCCTCCCTTTGAACCCCTGCTGATTTGTTTTGTTATGGAAGTTAATTTTTTTTTCAATGGGGGACGCTAATTGCCCGTTTCTCCGTTCTGATACCAAGCTCAATGAACCCAACAATGGTCGTGCATGCAGTGATTGTTACTCAACCAACTTTGAAACTCTTCAAGTCGTCTAAAAGAGCTAGCATTATTAAAGCAATATGTCGATTGTTAGAGGCCACATCCATTTGTTTGACATTGTCGCTCGCTCGCCCTCTTTCATTGTAGTGCATTATAATGATTAATTTGCTTGCCCAACCTAAGCGTATTATATATTTATAGATACGTTGCCATTCTTATACTTGACAGCAAACCATCAATCTCCTAAAAATAGTTGGTATATAATACCCTTTGTGTTTTAATCCTGTTCAGTCTTAATATTTTTGTTGTAATAAAATTAATTTTATCAGTCTCTTTTATTCTAAATTTGTCTCTTAAGCTTAGTACATTTACAGTTGTATTATCTCCAAATAATTTAACTGTGGAACTATGAGTGTTCCCTTTTGCTAACAGTGCGTTAACTATTTTCTTTTGGACTTTCTGTAGATGGTCAGTTTGATACAGTCGTGCGAATCCATATGTGTCAATTGCCGAATCTCAAGTGGCTAGCAACCATTACATCGAAAATAATCTTTTTATTTTATCAATTGGAACCTATTTTATTTTATAGAAGATCGGTTTTGTTTGATTGAATTTATTAATAATGGTCCTAATATGGCAGTCGAATTTCTGTAACTGTTCGCAGGATAAACTCTTTCCCAATAGCTACTTGAAAAAAAATTTTAAAACCGTTGCATGAAGACGTGTTAATGAGCGATAGGAAGCTGTAAGTAGTATCGTGCTAATTTGACATTTCGCTTTGGGATCGTCTCCCACTACAAAAGTGCAACAAATCAACCAACCGACATTTTGCAATTTGGTTTCTGTTGTATGCTCCACCTATTAAAAAATTAACACTTTTTTTCTATCTCGAGAAATTCCCTTGACAGAAAATTTCATGTAAGGAACCAATTTGTTAGGGCGCAACGTCATTTTTATGCAACGTCGTGATTGTTCGTTGTTGGCGAGTTATTGAGCAATTGTCATGCGTGACGGTTGAAGAGCAATTTTCCGATAATAACGACACTTTGGAAAAAGAAACTTAATTCGTGTATTTAAAGCGTCATAATTATTTCAACCAGGTTAATAATCCATTTTATTTGTAGGTCGGCTGCACGACTTTGTCATCCGAGTTGGCTTCATGGATATCGCAGCTGTTTCTGAATCAAGCATTTTCGACCAGAACCAAGTTTGTTTTCAACTTATGAATTCGCTTGTACCAGAAGGAATGAACAACTTTGTTTGTAACAATCCATTGTGGGGAAGATATGTATCAATTCAAATTGTAGATGACTGCCAGTTTAATGGCTGCTTAAGTATTAGTCAAAAAAACGTTTTAAATATGTGTGAAGTCGAGATTGTTGGTTACTCTCCTTTTGACCATTTCGCGAAGATGTGATCTCATTGTTAATAAGCATTCTGCTATATTTACCTTATTTTTGTGTGCGTGCGAGTGTTTGTTTGATAATTTTTGACAAGGTGCACCAATAAACACGAATCACTGTTGTGCTAGTCTTAGTGGCTTCGCCGGTGGCAAAAGTCCTTACTTGAGCCGCCTGTGGCATAAATGGGGAAACACAGCGTTATACACCAAAAAAAGATAGCACTGTCTGAAGAAAATATCCACCATGCTGCTATTTCAATAACGCCGAATTCCTACAGAAACGAAACCACATTATCTCAGAAAGCTGGAAAAGTTTATGCCGTGGGAATTAATCTTTGCTCAATAAATATAATTTTTAACAAGGTGAACCAATAAACATAAATCGTTGCTGTGCTATTGTGTGAGATCTTGCTGCTGGCAAACGTCCTTACTTGAGCGTTGCGGAGTAAAAGATAATTTTTAACAAGATGAATCAACAAACATCGATGTTGTGCGAGTGAGTTTCCATGACGAAAAGGTCATTGCTGTTAACAAAAGTTCTTACTAAGGTCTTTGCTAAGTTAAAGCAAAGAGAGTACTGTACTACATCAATATATAAATGGTATAACGTTTTAAATATGTATGATTCGATTATTGGTTAATTGCCTTGTCACAAAGACTTGAATACCTAGCTGATAAGCAATTTGATGCATTCATCATATTTGTTTGTGTGTGGGTCTGGTATTTTTTGAAAAGGTAAACCAATAAAAAAAAATTGTTGTTGGTCTTGGATTCCTTCACGAAGGCTGTTTTTTTCAAGGTTCCTGACAAAGCTGCCTTTGCTCACTAATAAATAGACATAAATCGCTGGAAATAATATTAAGAAAAATTGGAAATTACCCAACAGCGAAAATCATACACTAGAAATAACGTAGTTCAGTAAGCCACCTTCATGCACTTACGTTTCGTCGGAGTGGCATGACCCGGATTTGAACCAGCTACCCAGTTCGCCCCCATAGCTTTTGCATAGCGATTAAGGCGCTATGTAAGTGATCTGGGGTGAACTGTATAGCTGGTTCAAATCCGGGTCATGCCACTCCGACGAAACGTAAGTGCATAAAGGTGACTTACTGAACTACGTTATTTCTAGTGTATGATTTTCGCTGTTGGCTAATTTCCAATTTTCCTCAATATTTGCTCACTAATAGCAAATAAAATACTGTTCTACCTCACTGTAAAATCTGAATGGCAAATAAACACAATGTGATTTTATTTATAGTGAAAATATCTATCTATCTATCTATGTATGTATCTATCTATCAATCTACCTTTACTATTTTAGGTTCTGGTTGGCCACTCTAAATGGCTGTATTTATGATCGTTTGCAATCGCCTGTCACGCATGTGCACTAACATTGGTGGTGACTGGATCCTTGTACACGCACTGAGTTCCTGCATGCGCTCGGCTCACAACGATTTGTTTAAGCTCCCATCTACGAAAATTGGTAGTTATCTTTGGACGATATTTTTATTTATTTCATTTCATTTTATTTTATCGTTTTATTATTTTATTGATTGTTTTAGAATATTTTTTTCTTTATAAGGCTGAAGAAAGTATACGTACCCGATTTCTGATTTAAGCATTTCTTGAGGCGTAACTGCGGCGGGGGGGGGGGGGGGCGGCAAGGGGATGTATGGGGTGTTGGAGGATCCAAAATTGCAAACTGCAAAATCCTGGACTTTTTTAACTGGGGAAATCTCCGTTCATGACAGGGCCAAAAGATTATCCAGAATAGATCATGAGTGGGCCTTACATTTTATTATTCCAAAACTGATAATTTACAAATTGTGTAGAGGGTCTACGGGATAGCGTGTTGTTTTTATTGTATAAATTGCTGGTAATTATTTCTGTGTCCAAAACACGGTGAAATGTTTGAAGGCTAGTTGTGAGAGCTGTAAAAGGGCAGTTTTCGTCATTGGCTAGGGAGATTGTTGGAGTGGTACAAAATTACATTACTTCGTAGTCAAAGTCGTTGCTGTTGGTTACTTCAATAATGAAGGGTTCGGCTCGGTATTCAATCAGATGATCAGTGCCCCTATAATCGTTCTCAAGCGTTACAACGTGGTTAATGCATTTCTGCCAGTCACCAGGGGTTACATGGGCTACCGCAGTAGTTGTTAATGTTATGCCGTATGCAATTTTACATTTTGTGTTGGATGCTCTTATTTCGTCTTTAACTTGGGCCCAAATTAACTCGATGAGATTCAGCTCGCAGTGGTACGGAAATTTGTTTTTCGGGCCACGAAATAATTTCTGGCTTATTGATTTTACTTGTTGCTACCTTGTCGAGTCGAACTGAATGACACGGAACATAGTCTATCACGATCACCAAGTTGGCCGGAATATTTGGTAGTAGTTTTTAATCAGTTTTTAAAACACTCGCCGTTCATTTCTTCTTGGTAATCCCCAGTCTTAGTTTTCTAATGAAAAGAAGTTGAGCACTATTTACAAATCCTTTTCGTTAGAGCCAGCATGCAATAATATCAAACGTCGATCTTTTCCCGGTGGTATGAGGCGGCCACGTAACTCTTTTTTCCTTGCCGTGCCACTGCATCTGTCGGCTGTGATGTTCGTTGGCCCACATCTCCTCCAAGTAAACAAACACTGGTTGTAGCTACGCAATTAACTTACCGAAGAACTACAGCGTAGAGCCACAATTTCTGGACTTTCGATATAAGTCGGAATCATAGCTGGAAAGGGCGAGCAAGCTTGGCAATTTATCTGCGCGCTTCAGCTTTCGATGTGCTAGGCCGTAGCGGCGTCGTCTGCGGCGTTAGGCCTAATCGTAGTCATGCCGTAGTTTTGGCCAGAGTTGGGGATCGGTATTTCCTTTGCTACTGACAAGACACGTTTACCGTTCTCTGAAATTTTCCAATGGCAAAGCTGGTCTCTTAAATTTGTTGTTTCAACATCCGTGTTGTGTCCTGAGCATCCATGTATTTGAAAACATTGCAAACAATCTCTCTAGCCGGCGAATTCAGAGGTTTTCCACGTCGGGAAAGCGATGAAGCGAGAGATAAGGTTCGTCTGCTTGAAGAGAAAATTTTACCAGGCGTGATCAATCCATTGTAAAAAAATCCGCGCGGAGTGGCCAACCAGAATCTAAAATGGTATAATATTATATACAGGGTGTTTCATCTCAAGAGTATTAACATTCAATATCACCCCTGTAACGCAGATACGTCGAACACAGCTTACAATATGTTCAGAGTATTCAAAGGACCATCAAGAGTGATGAAATCGAAAAGTGACCTTGATTGTCGGTTTTTAAGTGAGCGAAAAACTAAATCCGGAATTATTAGAGATAGGAGCACGATGTAAATTACAAACTTACAGAAGCCGGAGTCATGACACATAGATGAGTCCAAATGTCGATGAAATACATTGAAAACAAGCAGGATCTTGCAGCCCCATGGAAGGAATTCACTGCAACTTACCCTGAGGTAGGAACACAGACATCAGACAGTCACCACTAGGAAAAGTCTTCTTTAGCGATTAATGTAAATAGGCGTCAGGGCTTCAGGGAAGCCTATTCGCTTTAATCCTGAAGTAGAACGTTGCCAGAACATTGCTATTGGACTACATTGCTGTTGGTATGCATGTAAGTGATACCGACAGGTATCCTGTGTAATTTCCTTTCCTTGTTCCGGGGATAAACTAATTATTATTATAACTTAGGTCTGCTTTTTGTACTCCAGAGAAATGTGCTGTATCATCTCTTTTACCGTGCTGTTCAGGTTCGTTGTGTTTCGCAGTTCCATAAACACTCAGTGCATTGATCAGGCCACCTTGGTCTCCACTTTGGGCCTCGTCCTTGCTATTTTTGGGCGTATTTGCTTGGACGGTTGGGTGGTTTTGCTTCGAGCAGTCATCGCCATCTTGGTTTCTTCTTTGTGGTGCGAGTTCAAGTCTGCTCTGACTTTTTTTCCTTCTTTTTTTTTGAACTTTTTGGAAACTTTTTTGGGGTACGCTCTGTGTGTGTGTGCTGTCTTTTTCTTCGAAATTCTTGTTCGATTTTTTTTTCTCTTTTTTTCTTGTTCCTCAAGATGGAGAATTTTCGACATCGTTACCAAGGTTGCTTTAAGCCTTAGTTACAAACCAGGTAAGACCCAGAGTTACCAGGGAAAACCATGCCGAAACATGTATTTGACGCCTTCCAGACCCACTTAAGGGAGCATCTCCCTGTTCCCAGTACTCCTAGGGTGGGAGAGAATATCGACACGAGTAAAGTCAGATGTGCACTTTATCCTTCTTTAATCCTACTGCTCCCCTGGCATCCATGCTTAACCGACTTGAGGAGTTTAGCCTCGAAAATGACATTGATATAAGGGATATTAATACTGTTGCTTTGCCAGACGAAGCTCTACTTGCGAAGAAACCCAACTACATTATCTCGGATGGAGCTGCCACCCTTTCACTAGATCTCATCGCATTACTAGGAATGGTGTTGAGATTCTTTCGGCCCATCTTGACCAACGAATGGAGTAGTCACATATAAGACTAATCTCCTACCAACAACCCAGTTGTCGCTGCAAAAGAATATTACAACTCGTAAGTATTGTAAGCCAAAAAATAATTGTGTGAATGTAAGTCCTTCCAAATTACCAGAACATTCTGAAGCTGGGATACAAATTATGGAATTACAGATCTTGACCAGTCTGCACTACGAAACCGAAAAAACACTTGAAAGTTAAGGAAATCTGAAGACGGATGAACAGGACCAACAAGGCTGAGATCATCACTGCCGATGCAAGAATGCACTGGAGTGGGGTCACTAACGTAATTAGTGATTTAAACGTTAGAAACATGCGTGGCAGCAGCGACCCAGATCCCGTACCTGAACATACTGCCCCCTGAAAACTAAGAACATGACTCAAAACTCCCACTTCTCCTTGAAGCAAGTGACCCAGAGGGGACACTGGTTGTGTGTGCAGGAACTAATAGCATTCTTGATCCCCGAACAGAATCGTTGGTCTTTTCCCACGTATCAAGAGGGATAATATTGAACTTGATAAAAAAAAATCATGCACAAAAACTCGTTGATACGACAGACGTGTGTGACAAACAACTATTCTTTTATTTCTCTCGATAAAAACATTTGTGAAGACTATACCCTTCTCGCTCGGGACAGAATTCATCTGACTTCAAGAGGAAAAGCCAGTCTTAAACAACAACTGTTCAAAATATACACTACGACGGAAAACATATACATGTTATGGGGTCCAAGCCCACCAGTGATCTTTTTACCTATTTACATTGTTTAACATCTACGGGTGATTTCTAATGCGTTTTATTGAATGCTAGGAGTATTATCCGTACCATTGGTTGTTGGAGGGGATTTGTTCCATATTGTCTTTGTTGATGAGAGTTGGTTGGTTCCTGACTACAGCGATGGTATGCTGGTGGATACACGTAGATTCTTTGTTATCCGTCGAAACTGCAGTACCCACGGCGGGGGCACTCTAACAACAGAATAATATGCCAATCGTGGTTGTGAGCATGACGAAGATGCTGTCAGTGGTATTTGTGATTATCTTGTGGGATCGATAAACTATACCCACTTGTTTTTCTGCTCTTTGGACCGGGGACGAAACTGGGCGTCTAACCGTTCCCACAGGCTCTCCCTTAAGCTCATCGCACCATTAGGCTTAAAACAGCTCGATGCTAGCCCTACCACGGGCAACAACAAAAGGGTAAAATACGATATTGAGTGACATACATACCCCCGTTTCCGGCATCCTGCGTGAGGGAATTCCTCGATCTGGAGGAAGGTGGAAAAACAAAATGGCCGCACGGGGAAATTCGTCGATCTGCAGGGCCGCTTCCTGCGTGCTGGATTTCATCCATCTGGAGGAGGGTGGGAAAGGGCTTTTTCTACCTTTTTCCGTTTTCATCAATCTGGAGGACCCGCTTCCCGCGTGCGGAAAATCGTCGATCTGGAGAGGGGGTGAAATTCGTCGATCTGGTGGAAGGTGGAAAAGTTCTTTTGCTACCTTTTCATATTCATCAAGATGGCGGAGGGTGGAAAATTACCTTTTACTACCTTTTATTCGCTTTCGTCGATCTGAAGGAGGGGAGTTTTTTGTTCTTCCTATGACGTCACTTAGGGTCACGTGATCAAAGTGGTGGTAATGACGTAACTTCCGGTCACGCGGGGGTGTCACTTCCGGTGGTTGGGGCTTTCGTCAGGGGTGGGGAAACCGCGTTTAACTACCTTTTTCCTCAATGAGTGTCGGAATGACGTCACTTCCGATGGGCGTCAATCTAGAGGAGGAGTCCCATTTACTACCTTTTCGTCGGTCAGGAGGTGGGTGTTGTTTTTGCCTCCCCTTAAATTTGTCAGTCATCCGTACCTCAGCATTAGTAAACTGTGTTTATCAGATGAAAAAAGGGAATTAAAAAAAGAAATGGACACTTGTTCTTTTATCCTCACTGGCAAAGACTCTGACTTGAGATTTAATCTAAATACTCCGATTCATTTGGAACCTGAAAAAAGCTACGAATTGGCGCTTATTAATTTAGACACGTGTAACAGCATATACAACATCGATTCAAAAAATAACGAAATTAAATACACCACAGATGCTGGTATAACTTGGCAGAAAGTGATATTCACTCCTGGAACTAACGAAATTGAAGATTTGAATAAATTTCTCAAAAACTCGATAGATCAAAATGGTCATGACAGGGAAGCTATTTCGATTCTTCCTAACGTAAACACTTTAAGAACCATCTTGATAATTAACGATTTAAAATACGGAATAACCTCTACGGGTGAAAAGAGCTCCAGTCTTGGGGTTTCATTTAGGAACTTACATGAAGAGTCGAGAAAGTCAAAATACCTTCGAAATAATAAATATAAACACGTTTTTGTGCACGTTGACATCATTGGAAATTCTTACATAAATGGTGACACGCAACGCACTTTATATTCGTTTTATCCAAATTCGTCTCCTGTTTTCAAAATCATCGTGTCTCCGCATAATTTAATCTATTTACCCATTACTATGAACTTAATTAGAAGTATAAGAGTGTGGCTTACATCTAAGACCAACGAGCCGTTGAATCTGAATGGCGAGACCCTCACAGTTCGACTTCATTTAAAATCTAAAAATAAAAAAAGGACAAGATGCTCGTGTTTGGAAAAAAAAGGAAAAGGATTCTTTCGTAACTTTAATAATAAAAATTTTAATAATAATAAAAACGCAAACAGTTTAACGCCTAGAAACAAAGCTTTCATCAAATTTATTACAATGGCTAGAAAATGAGCGTTGTAGAAGACGATTTAAAAAACAACGAACTCTTATTGTACGACTCGTCGATCGAATCTTACACCTATCATGAATATAATCCCATTGTCGGTACGAATCTCAACAACGTAAATTCTGAAATCCGAATGCATGTGGAAACCCAAGATTTAGTTCTGCACGTTGCCAACAGTTACCTGTTGATTAAAGGCAGGTTGCTGAAGCACGATGACTCTGCCTATGCCGATGTTGACGCAGCGACTTTGATTAATAATGCGCCCATGTCCCTGTTTTCTAATATCAAATACCATCTAGGTGATAAACAAGTGGACGAGTTGAATTATTCGGGGTTCGGTACCCTAATGAAACAGCTGATATTTTTGTATGATATCCTTTACATCAAAAGTTACTCTTCCGTCGCGATTATGAATCTCGGTCCAGTGATAGTTTATAGAATACTTCTTTGAATGTTTCCAAGAACATACGTTTAAGTCATGCCTCGTTTTCCACTCAGTTGGGAACTTGTTCATGCGACAGATAAGTGGAAATCATCTACACTTAACCGGAAAGGGCATAAGAAAAGCTAATGGGGGGGGGGGTTAGAAACTGCCAAAAATGAGCTTTTCTTGTTCTTTTTAGGTAAGAATATTTTTCGACCCTTTGGTGTGGGTCGTTTTTTAAGGGTCCTCGCCGGGGGGGGGGGGATCATCCAAAATTTCGAGGTCACACTTTCAATTCCTCTGTCCCAACCATAAATAATGACTGGTCCCTGAACGTGGGACTTTAATAAAAGCATACCCTTCAGGGCTTGAGTGGACGGATTAATAATTAATACATGTTAACTCGACCTGACGTGTGGGAACCCTTGGTACATTATAAATCTTTCCACGTAGACCCAACAACATAATATAATTTCACAGCTGCAATCAATAAAGTCACCACCTTATGTCGCTGGTATGCTGACACACATTTGGATCAACAGTTGGGTCGAACAACAAGAGCAGCTCACGCAAGTCTAAAAACAAATCAATACTCAACTCTTGAATTAAACTTTTCATGTTTAATCAAAGCTAAAACAGTGCGTACAGTTGATAGAACAAAAAAAATAAAACCACGCCTAAAGAACACACACACACACATACACGAAAACGTTTTTTTTTTACGTTTAAATAGACGAATTGATATTGAGACGAGGGGCTGAAATCTGAGGTTAAATTAATATTCTAGTCCAATATTAATATTATAGTTCGATCAAATTCCTGACCGCAGCAGTTATGCTCAGCTTTTAAATGAAATTTCAACCATATAGGGAAGCAACTACGTTTATTGGGGCCCGGTGGAACCCGTAATAATGGGGCTTCCTCCAACAAAATTTGAACTTTTTTTAGGTATTAGCCCACCTTTATTTGTTATTTCCGTCGTTTTCGTTATGCTGACTCTTCTTTTCCGTAGGCCTCACTCAGTATAGCTACCTGGGGTTGTCCTGCGTTCCCCCAATTGCGGCCCTAATTTCAATGATAAATCCCTATGTTTTAGTTTTGGCCAATCTTTTACCATCTTCAATGCTAAACGAACGAATAAGAGCAGCTGCGAAACAATGACCTCAACTGACGCAAGTTGCTTACGTATTATTAGGCATTTGCATACATTTTCAGCCAAGAGATGAAGCTGAACCGTCGGCTATTTTCTTTTTTTTTTAATTCATCAATACTAAATACTTAAAAACTAATTAGTTTATTAACTGAAAAGCACGACGTTGAATTTTAACAAGTGTGGCCGTCAATACACCAACCACACATACACATATAAAAAGTTAGATTGCAATGCTTACAATAAAAATATGTACAATTAAAAGGTTAAAATGCAATTCAAAATCTACTATAATTACATTTATGTGCAAAAGTGGGAAATATACAGAATCTTGTACGAACCATCCGTAGTAAAACATATTGAAATATTAACTCGGTAAAAAATTAATAGTAACACAATTAATTGTTCTTAAAAATACAAGTCAATAATTACAATGCTAAAAATAAAGTATCTGCAGTTAAAATGTGTAAAAACAGTGTCAAAATTACTACAACCACATATATGTAAAATGTAAGAGGCATCAATAAAACTACGAATGCTGTCTAGCTGCAACCGCCCAGCTGGGCACTCTCGCCAATTTCGGACACTACCGCTTTATAGTTCCGGGTTGTTTTTTTCAACGCCGAATTTAGTGATGAAAACAGTTTGTCTCCACCTGGCACCGTTCCATAAGTCTCTACCGGTTGACGAACGACTCAAACTTTCCGGCCTTGAGCCTCTGGAACTGCGTCGCCTTCAGGCTGACCTTATTTTGACATTTTAGATTTGGAAGGGCTTTCTTCCGGTCGACCTTCCTTTTTTCGACTTAGCGGCCCCATCTACGACTTGCGGACACTCTATCGCTCTTAGTTGTTAATTGAGCCGACATCTTCCCATACCTGTTGGAAAAACTGGCAGCGGGGGAAATTTAAATTGTCTAGGGTTGACTTCCGCAGAGGTCCCGAGTTCGTTGGTGGGGTTTTAAGGCCACTAATGAACGCTGGGTGAAGTTAGCGGTTAACGTACAAAATGTATAGTTAACACAGCAATGTGAAAATTACCCTAAAACACTAGTAATGACCACACCTTGACACAACCTTTAAGTTTTACGAAATTGCGGTTTAATAAAAGACGTTATTGAATCTCCGTCACAATCACTCTCGTGTTATACAAAATGATGCTGGATAACCCAATTCATAATGGTGCAAAAAAAAAAAAAACCAGCCCCAACGCAAACGTTGCGAAAAAACATCAAATTGGAGAGTTAGTTAGACATCTCGCAACGGGTTAGGGTTTTAACACGCAACAGGCACTGGCGTCACGTAACGGGCTAAATTGACCTCTTGTGCTTCACGCAACGGGTTAGCAAAACTTATCGAGCTTCACGCAACGGGTTAAACATCTTACGGTGAGCCATGGGGTGAAGCATCAACAATAAATGGCCAAAAGCAATTTAAAACACGGAGGATTACGGCTAACCCCTGGACATCACGCAACGGGTTAGGATAGTGGATGACCAGGCCTAGGACTGCGAAAAATGCGTGAAAAGAACACAAAGTCAACTCAAGCACTCACGTAACAAT
Source organism: Lithobius niger (assembly GCA_023313725.1). Classification (NCBI taxonomy): domain Eukaryota; kingdom Metazoa; phylum Arthropoda; class Chilopoda; order Lithobiomorpha; family Lithobiidae; genus Lithobius; species Lithobius niger. The sequence goes on along the minus strand of JAHWFP010011480.1, from coordinate 47,167 downwards.
ATTTTGACGCCATCAGTGACTGCACTCGCCTCGCTGGGCTGCTATGTAGCAACCTGCCGATAAATATTAGCCTATATCTACGCAACAAAACCTCAATGATAGGCAATAATAGTTCGCATTTGTTAACGAGCAAAATAGGGCTAATTATCAAGCTCACCAATTTACCTTGAGCATGGATGGGAAGCTTGCGAAGGAGCGGTGATGACCATCGGCGAGTGAGCAGCATGAACGATGAGAAGTGACGGGCGTGGCTGACGAACGATGATTAGGTATTAAAAATAAAATGAACACATTTAAGACAAACGAACGAGGTTAAAATTTAAAACGGCGTAGCCGCCCAAGCAACGAGTTCGACAGACGTTGCCGACGCAAAGAGACGACCGGAGATACATCTGTTTACCCGTCAGGCAAGGGTTATAACCACGCGGTGGTAATTAGCATAGTCAGCTGACTACTTCAACTGACTATTACGATCAACGCGGAAATAGGCTATTAATAAAGTTTAGATATTTTATAATTCTAAGAGTTTGGTGTTAAACAAGAGATAACTTAAGTTAAATTTAAGGATTGGTAAGTTTTTAGTGATTTTAAGGATATTTTAATTTAACAAGACAACGCGACATGATGACGGAATGAATGACGCGATTGCACTAGTGGGGAAAGCTAAACTATGCGAATGACGAGAGGGTGAATGACGTAGTTACGCGAGCACGCAAGACAAAATAGAAGGCTGATTTAGGTACCAAGAAAATATGGTCGGTAAAGCGAAGAGCAGTCGAGCTACAGGCGATCGATAAGTGTAATATCGGGCCAGGAGCTATACAAAAGTCCGATAACTCTTTAAAACTTTCTCTGCCTAAATTCTCCACGGAGTGTAGGAGATCTTTGTTCGCTGTTCGCGTCGTCGGCGTGTGGAACTCCCTCCCTGAGCACGTTGTGTCAGCGCCATCCGTACTAATTTTTAAACGACGTCTGTCTCGTTGCCCTTTGAACAAGTTTCTGAAACGAACCTACTAACGCATGTCTGCTGTTTCCTTTTAATTGCTTAATTCTCAGAGCCAGTGTAAGAAACATGCCCTTCTGTGTACTCTCCCCCACCTGGGGGTAAACTGTTTATTATTATTATTATTACGGACTCACTTGTTGGCCACTTTCGGGCCACTTGTGCTTCATACCTCAGGTTTTTTTACTTCTTTTAACTATTTTTTGGACACTGAATCTTATGGTGAAAACCGTTTGTCTCTGAGTTGGAAAAGGCGACGGACGGATAAAGTGGTTGTTTTAGTCTTCCCAGCTTTCGCTGTATAAAAGACTAGGATTAAGAGTTACCAAGGTATAAAACAAAATCAAAAATACAACTTTCATATGAATCAATCAAAAACGCATTAAAATAATGTAAATCCTTATTTATAACATTTTGGATATGCCTTTAACACTCAAGAAAGTTAAGGTTTTCTTTAGTAAATTATAGTTTGCAATATCTAGCACGGACGCGGACAATTTGTTAAAGATTATAAACGGGACATAAAGTCAGTCTGTCAGTTCGATTCCCCACTCTGGCAGTCTGACATTTAAGTCCAAAAGGCAACGTAAATAGGTTTGCATTCGTATTTATTTGTTAAAGATAACGGGAAGATAATTCTTTTTCCATATTAATTTTTCTTCATTGAGATTTGATATCCACCATATCTTAAAAATGCATGACGCATTCTTCAGTCTTTTTAAGAAAAAAGTTCTCAATAATATTAACATAATTACGTACAGCTAAACTAATTTTAGAATATTCGCACTTCTAAAAATTTCGTTAGTATTGAGTTTATTTATTGATTTTTAAAATTAAAAGTATTGATTTTTAAAATTAAAATATTTAAAATTCCATTCCGTCTACAAAATAATTAGAAAGTTGTTTGTTATTTCTAACCTATTTTCCTACAAGATCACGGCTTAAGTACCGGCACAATTCACATTAGGTAAAAAGATACAGTCCAGCTGATGATTTATCCTTTCGCCCACTTATAGAAAAAAAGAATAAATTCAATAAAGGTTTATTTCAGAAAGAATTTGAATCTCTGCTGAGTGAGTGCCTGTGTAATCTGAGTAACACGAGAACAAAATCATAGATAATAACAATAAAACGAATGTCAGGTTGAAATATAAAAATCGGAGAGGAAACCGGCTCAGGTCAGTCTTGGACAATAGATATTTAAATATTAGCAAATTAAACAAAATTTATAAACCGATTAAATATGTTAGGCGATATTTTATTCACGCCTTACGTTTTGTCATTCTGTGACATTATTAACCATTGATTTATAAAACTCAATTTGAAAGTTTATTATGGACTAAACACGGTTGGTTTCAGTATTAATTTAGTTAGAATGTTAAGTAAGAGTTTGTAGTGTTTTATTAAGTATTGTTGTTGTTCGATATTGTATTGCTTGTAACATCTCGTTTTTGTTGATTCTATGTATTTATTTTTACCATACGTCTGGCTCCCCTGACTTCAAGAAGCTCAAGTGTAAACATGAAATGTTAGTAAGACCGCCATCTTTTAATTATGAAATTCCTGTAATAGTTGAATGTGTACTAGTTTATGTTGGCAATCAGTACAGATCCTTCTCGTACGAAGTGTAAAGATGTGCAAATTTAACAATAACGCCCCCATAAACATATTCACACCTGATTTGGAATTCTGTTATTACGCCAAGGCTTACTGCACAATTCGGGTAAATTACATCTAGGTTCTTCAGCGCTATACGGCTCGATGGGACAGCAGTCCATCATCTGCTGTTAAAAATTGCTTAAAATGGTCTTTACAACGGCTCTTTTTTTATTTTGGATAGAAATGGGGGTAAAAACTGCGCTCTTACAAGTAGACCTATTTATTACCGAAATGTGCCTTTAACATATCTTGTCCAGATTATTGTTTATCATATTAAAAACCAAAACTGGCAAGAACCAAAACTTACCGTTAAGTTCCGAATGGTTCAGCCCTTCAAAAGAGTGATATCAACACACCAAAAGATTCGCTAACTAAATCGCACCGACTAATACTTCAAAGGTTACATGAAAACTAGAATATTGTTACTTTCGGTTGCCATATTCAAGTTTTCATTTAACGACCAAATTAATAGTCGGTGAGATTAACTTGAGAATGTTTTAGTGTGTTGATATCACTTCTTTGAAGGGTTGAACCATTCGGAACTTGGCGGTCCCTTTTACCATTTTTGGTTTTTGGTATGATACCACTTATTTTCTTAATTGTGTATTAGACTGAACTCAACTAGCCTGCAGATGTGTAATAAAGTGCCACGTCAACAGTAAGCTTGAGTGTAATTGAAATCTTGCGTGCCGTTTTCCACAGCGCTGTACCAACCTCCCTTAGTTCCTGATCTTTTGTCACTTTGTTCCTCCAATAATTGCATTTTTTTTTAATTATGATGTTTTAGTCTTGTCACGCACGTTTATGTACCATTATTGATTACTGTTATCTCAAAAAAATAGAAAATGGTTAGAGAAAGAGTGACAATGTCAGTAGTTTTTTTCTTTATCGGACAAAGCTGCAACTCTTGTTGCCATGTTATTGACGTCATTTGCTTTGCCGGTTTGTGAGATTTTTGGTAAGCCTCAATTAGTCAGCATTCGTCGTGAGTCAGTCGCATACCACAATGTGTTCTGTCACAACGTGTGCTCTTGCGGCTCTTGGACTGTATGTTCTTTCACATTTTCCTTCCGAAGCTGGGAATGGAACACTCTATAATTTTGGTGGTCAGATGTGTTCCGACACAAAGCCAACGGCTCAAGAAGAAAACCTCAACAAAGGAAAATGTGCACTATTTTGCAAAAAGCAAAACTGCGGCGTATTCAGGTAGGGTTGCAATACTTTACTTGACTAGCCACTCTAACATTTTTTTCCAGTTCAGCATACAAACACTCTGCCCAAAAAGGGTTTCTTAAGGATTATCATCAACTGTTATTGCCAAGTGAAATCTTAGAATCAAATGCTTCATTATCATCCAGTTTCACGATCTCAGTCCTCTTTTAAGAATAAAACGTAATGTGATTGCAGTGATAGTTATGGTGAAGAAGGCGTGAGATGGGATGGAGGGGGACTACGATGGGGGAAGATGGATGAGAAGCTCCCTAAAATCTCATTGTTAAAGAACTGTTGCACGAAAACTCATTATTTGTTTCGGTTTTATTTTTCTAATATTGGTTGTAGGTTGTAGATCTGGTTGGGTAGGGATGATAACGCAGGATTTCAGGGTTATGCTTAGTAATAAACAAACAACGAAAATTCAACAAAGCCTACCCTCAACAAACAAGGAATAACAATGCTGACAACAATGACATCTTTGTCACTTTGTCGAGCTTCATGAGAAAAGAACGTCTGCACGATTCGTTCTTTGTTGAGTGCATTGAGTCCATGATTGTCGATTGATATCGTGAAACTGGGTGATAATCAAAGGTTTTCGCTTGTTTCCCGAGTGTTGAGAACTAACAATGTCGAGGGCCGCAGGGCCGAGCGATTGTTAGTTCTTTGCACGAGGGAAGCAGGTGATAACTTATTTATCTAACGAAGTCCGCATCTCTACCCGACGACGAAGCACGCGACTCCAATAATAATGTAGTGCACGGAGCAGCCCAACAATGCAAGGTGGCAAGGAAAAAAGCGTTTGCGTTTGCTATAGTGTTCTATCCACCCAAAACCAAAACTGGTAGAAAAACCCGCCAAGTTTCCAAAAACGGTCGGCCTTTGAAGGTAGTGATATCATTCCACCAGGGAAAGGCCGCCAAGGTTAATCCTGTTAGCCAAGTTAATCGCACCTACTAATAGTTCGAAAGTTAAATGAAAACTAGAAGATTGCTACTAGCGGTAGCAATCTTCAAGTTTTTCATTTAACGTCCAAAGTATTATTCGGTGCGATTAACTTGGCTAATAGGATTAACCTTGGCGGCCTTTCCCTGGTGGAATGATATCACTACCTTCAAAGGCCGACCGTTTTTGGAAACTTGGCGGGTTTTTCTACCAGTTTTGGTTTTGGGTGGATATCACAACTTTCATAGGACTGTGAACGTACAGTCGTACATAAGGTTACACCGTCTGTTTAGGATGCTTCAATCTCATTTTTGCACACACTGACTAACAATAGCTGATTTCGTTCGCTTCGCTCACTCAATCAGCGCATCCCCTTCAGTTGTTTTGTTTATCCCTGCAACTTCCCCTTAATTTTTCAAGATTTAGTTCACACTTAGTCATGCAGAAACCCCCGAAGGTAGCTGTTACTAAAACAGCAGAACGCGAAGCATTTTTTGGGGGGTTATTAACAAAAAAACCCATTAGCTCGTGTATGCTCGTATTGTTGCGTAATCATCATCTAACGTGCATCCCTTTATTCTTACGCAATCCACGGCAACGTTAATGTTTCTTTATTTTGTCCTTCGTTACAGTTCAGTTGTTAGTTCGTCCAGGCTTTTCCAATAAATCTAAGGACCAGTCTTGATTGTTCAAGCCATTATTGCTTTAAATCTTTGGTTGCAACTTGGAAAAGAAACGAAATTTAAATTCAACGGTGGCAAATTTCAAAACCCTCCCTCGCATTTGTCCTGACCCCTACAACCCCCAAACCAACAAAAGGACCATCCTCAGATCACCAAGCATCCGTGTGCAAAAATTCAGGTACGTAGGCCTTCGCAATTTTGCGCTAGCCATGAGCAAAAAGTTTATAGGATTTAACATGGGAAAAATCTTATTAGCTAGTCAGCTAGCTAGCTAACTAGACAGTAACATAAAAACAACGTTATTGACGCATCTTTTTCTCTATGATTGGTGGACACTCATCCTTTAAATTTTAGTTTTTCCTAATCTCTGACCCTTCCCCTTACATTTTCTACAATTTGAAACATTTCTGTCGCATCGGGATTTATCCTCAACATGCCAAAATATGCTTTCAGTTGCTTACAGTTAACAGACACATGTCTGCTAGTGAGCCGCCTTTTTATCATTAACAATCAATTTTTAACAATCGGAGGTCTACAATGGGATGATCTACTGTTACTTGGCGGCGACACACTAGCGTGTGTCTAGATTATGGCATCGGATTTGGTATTCGAGGATTTGTTTGATTTTGTCGATTGATGGAGATATTTAGGAACAGAGTACGGAATATAATGTTGAAGATAGTTGTGTCGGAAGTCGGTGCACAAGATCGCCCCTATATTGGGGCTGTAACCCCTTCCCCCCCCCCCCCTTGGCCTTTTTCTGTGCCTTCTTGCCATTTGGTAGACAGAATCATGAATAAAATCTATAAAAAAAATCAAAAACATTTAAAGAAATGGTTTTTCGATGATCCGTACCACCGATTAGCTAAAATAAGGCACGTCCCAAAAAAGTCCCTAGAAAAACCCCCTATCCTTTTTTTGCTTTGTTTGCTGTTCAGAGGGGGCCCATGTCGGTGCGTCCGACATTTTACAAGGAAACTAACCATCTCCACAAGAAAAGAAAAATGTACCGCCGAAACTACAGATTTTAAGGAAAGTTTTTAAAAGAGGAACTTTAAATTTTCACAATAGGTGTCATATTGTAATGAATTTTAATGCTTGAAATGTTACCGATATTGCCCGTTTTCCGTATTTATTACGGTGAAAAATAACTTATCGTTTAGAAAGTACATTAAATTTACACAATAGGACGTGTAACACGGGTTTCGTTTAAAACATAACCGAGTGCTGCGAACTAGAACCGGTGCAGAGAACAGCCCTCGTTCATTTGCGTGTCCTGCATCGTTTTACTGTAATCGAGTGCTGACAACTAGTTCTCAAACCCCGTTCATTGTTGTGTTCCATCATCCTTGTATTGTTACAAGAGGGCTGAGATGCGGATATCGGTAGATAAATAGATTATCAGCCTCTTTTCTCGGAGAGATACAGGAATCCCACGACCCTACCATAGTTTTAGTCTTCTGTACAGCCGGTACCGGCTGAGAAGACTATTGCAACGACTTTGTCCGTCCGTCCGTCCCTCCGTCCGTCCGTCGCTTTTTTCAACTTCGCAACGATAAGGAAAAAAGCGTTTGCGTTTGCTATAGTGTTCTATTATGGCATCGGACTTGATATTCGAGGATTTGTTTGATTTGTCGATTGATGGAGATATTTAGGAACAGAGTACGGAATAAAATGTTGAAGATGGTTGTGTCGGAAGTCGGTGCACAAGATCGCCCCTATATTGGGGCTTAACCCCCTTCCCCCCCCCCCCTTGGCCTTTTTCTGTGCCTTCTTGCCATTTGGTAGACAGAATCATGAATAAAATCTATAAAAATCTATATTTGACCACTGTTTACAACGTTAGATTCAGTGTCAAAAGTTAGTTAATAACGTGGCAAATTAAAACATCGTTACCTCCTTAGAGATTTGTGTTAACGCAGCCGTAAAAACAAAAACATTTTAGCTTCGTTTAAAACAGTCTTGTCGCATTGTAGCATGAATGAATAGGCTTACGGTCGAACCAAATTCTCCATTAGGCCTATCTGCTACTTACGAAACTAAAACTGTCGTTAAAAAATTAGGCCTAACAACACGTTACCATGGCAACGTCAAGATGTTACGACTCTCTGCTGGCTTTCTCAACAGCGTCTCTCCTGTCCCTTCCTTACTACCACTGATCTATATAGGCTACGTTGCGCATTACGTTGTAACACTGTAAATGTATGCCCGGATCGAGGCATACCGTATTTCAAAAATGAATAGGCTTACTGTATACAATCCAAATTTCCGTCAGTTGTTACTTACGAAATGAAAGTTGTAAATTAGGCCTAAACGCTGACAATTACGCCTAAAATGTAAAGTATGCTTAAAAGCTAAAACGTTTTTAACGGGCAATTCTGATGGTTACTGCTTTTAGGTTATATAATAAAGATAGCTGTTGCAATGCGTGATAGAGAAGTGTGCCTTATTATTGGTATACAGAACTGCACACAAGACGGGATGCGACTAGGTAGTCGCTGTATCCGCTTGTTTCGATTAGCGTCCTTTGACACAAAGGGTGTTGATCGAAAAACCACGGCCCTGCGAACCTCAACATTATTATATCTCATTCCTCGGAAAGTCATATAGTTTATTGGTTAGTTTTATCGTTATTGTTGTTGATGTCATTACTTTTTCCAACACAGATTTCGTTGCGAGTATGGCTTGTCGCAGCCACAATTTACGCAAACAGTTGTAAATAGTAAAAATAAAGGGTACCATAAAATATAGCCAAAAACAAATCAAACATTAAAAACAGCTAAAATGGCCTCACCTACCTGTCTTCTGGCTACGACTATGAGACCCCTTTATGGTGGGTTTCAAGGGCTTTAATATTTAGTTTAACGTTCAGCATACTATTTTCGACAGGAAAGGTGATACACGTTTTTTACGTAAAAGCAACGCTTGAATTCCAAAATCGTATTTAGAGTATTTCCCCTTAATTTACGCGAACACAATTTTTTTCAATTGCTTGTTTAGTGATTTTAGTGTTCAAAATGATATTGCGGGCCCTATAATAGCCTGAAATGGGCATATTTAGGATTTTACGAAATTTGGGGATCTATTCTTTCCATCAATCCTAACCGAAATTGTTTACCTTAAATAAGGACCGTCGTGCCCATTTAAACTTAGATAGGGACCGTTTGCGCCCATTTAAAGGTGAAGAGATAATGGCATAGTGGCGAAAGCCTATGGTGATTTTCAAATTCAAAGTGCTCTTGCGAGCCCTAAAATAGGCCGACGTAAACATGCTTAAGATTTTCGAAAGGTGGGATTGATTTCGGTTGGTGTTTTGGTTAGGATTGATGGAAAGAATAGACCCTCACCTATCAAAAAACCTTAACATGTCCATTTCGGACTATTAGTGGGCTATTAAAGGACTCGCAAGAGCACTTTATATTTTAAATACGACTTTGAGGTGCAGTGGTTGCTTAACAAAAAAGAAGCATATCGCCTTTCCTGTCTACAAATGTGTGTTGAACGTTTCTGCTTCACAATGGTTTTTTTAGGGGGGGGGGGGGGGGGTTGGATGTTGACCTAACTATCATAGTTAATTTTTCCAGTTACCCTTCATGTGCATCAATACCAAATTTCATGCTTTAACAGAGAGTGAACAATTCCATCAGTTGTGGGCCCCAAGCCGCTCTACTACTGATTATTGAAAAAGATGAAGAGTCTTACTTAAGTAACTGAAGAAGAGAGCTAATCGCGTCAGAGGAGCAAGAAGTCTTTTTTGTCGCGTGAAAAGCAGACCAGATAATAACATCTAAACGAAGTTTGCATTAGTTGGACTAGTTACATAAAATTGCCTGAGAGACGTTCAACGATAGTAGACTAAAAATTATGGGCAAAAAAGTGGCAATTTTCGAAATTGGAATATGAAATGGGGCCAAGAAATCGTTTTTCAAGGTCTTAATGTAAACCATCGTTTTCAGCACCTCCTACATTAGTCGACTTGGACTCCTAGAAGGCAAAAATAGGATAATTTTTATTTCATATAAAAAATGAGCGGCCATTTTGGTGTTTATATGGGATTCGCAGTGGCTCCCCTCTGAAAAACTTTGTATTGGTATAAGTTACCCACATGCAAAGTGGCATATTCCAATCAAAAAGTGCACAATTCTTTGAAATATTGGGGTGTACCACACGTACTATAATGATACAGGAGGTGGGAAGGGGTTTTAGGTTTTTTTGGTGTGAAAACTGATGACCTTTTTTTGCTTACGTTATCAACTTGCTTCCTCCGCCCCCTTCAATCGTAATCTAGACACGAACCCCTCTTCCTCCAACTTTTGATTACCTAATACTTGAGTGCTTCTGAGGATCCAGGAAATCGCTGGTTGGAATACCAGTCATGTCAACTCACTGAAATTTAGTTTTAGAATGAAGGTCTAGAAATCTTAAGAATTTTCATTCAGGATTTTCGCTGTTATATGTACTTGTTTCCTTTAGCTCTGAAATTAATTGCATTAGCCAATACTTCGATAAATTGGTGGACCTTCGTGTCGTTTAGAATGTTTAAGTACAGAGTTCAAAGTGCAAACATGATACCGTTTAACCTACATTGGAATGGAACACTGGCAATGGATGTTTAACCCATCGTCAGTGAAGAAAGTTGTTAAGCTTCTTGCTTCACGGACCCCAGAGCTTCTATTCTAGCCGGCCCTGAGTTTTTGCGTGGGACATGCATAATGTAATCCTAGGATTGCAACAGAATATATTGTAAATGCCACATTTTTTATTGATTTATAGCATGGCATTGAATAAAACCTTATGACATGGAATATCGAGAATAATTGCTGTCTTGGTCGTTTGAAGGGTTATCCTATTAAATTAGAAACGTAAAACAGTTTTATTGTTTTTTGTTTAGCTATCGAATCATTCAGTCGATGCTGTCGAATTAGCGATAGTTGGGTAACTATTGTGATTCTGGGGGTTGACAAAGAAAATCAATGGGCCCCGCGCCCTGAAGGATCCCCCCCCCATGAAAAAAACATTATAATGCTAGAATATGCTAAAACAAAAGTTTAAAAGAACCAATAATTAGGTTCAAATGCTTATACTCTTTGCTGTGGCTCTCCCGAGTGGTGGTGGGGGGGGGGGGCAAGCCCGAAGTTGAAAGTACAACGTAGTAAATAGACAAATAACGCCTTTACTGCAATTAACAAATTACAAAATTGGGCTTTTTTATGTTTCAAATTAATGTACTACAATTCCTGAAAATGAGTTGTTTTCAGGATCTTTAGAACTTAGCACCCCTAAAATTTGGGTACGCCAACCTTTCTTTGTGATTGATGTTTTTTGAGTAGGATCCCCTGATCTCAACGGGCCGCTGTTGTCACAGTTACGCCACCGATTAGACATCGAATATTCGCTTGCCAAACAGTCTGCGTGAGTTTAAAAGTGAAAATTCGGAGGGAACCGTTAACAACTTCATTTTCATAATATTTCTATTATTAATGTTATTGATATTGATTTCTTTAGTTTTTCGAATACAGATATCGTCGTGAATATTGCTTGTCGCATACAAATTGCACTAAGTTTGCAGTTGTGCGTTTCTGGACCTTACTTTACATCTCTTTTTTTTTATTTCTATTCGAAAATTGTTTTGGTTTTTTCTTTAAATTTAAAACTGTAATGGTTAATTACAGTACAGGCAAGGGAAATATGTTTGCGTCTAATGAACTCAAATTTCACCAAAATACGCCGACGCAGTCCACGCTTGGTGCCCACCCTCTCGTCCAATTTGGTACGCTCTACAAAATCACTACCACCGTTAGAGCGTGGGAAGTTTTACGAAACAAAAAGCTGCATTGACCGCTTTACTAAACAATTTCATGCCTCACAAAAGCAAAATGAAAAAAGAAAAATAAAGTGCAAAGGGCAGCACGCTAAATTGTCTGGTCAATGAGTTACCTTGGCGGCCTTAGCGAAGTAACATCTGACCCTTTTTTGGACTTAGCGGTTTCTTTTACCATTCATTGCTTTTTATTTTTGGTATGATTAATAGTATAATAGAAATATATTTGCCTCGGTATTTATTTAATAGTCAATAGATTATTACATTATAGCAAAAGGTATACATTCGTGCCGAACTATAGTTGTTTGCGAAATTTTTATGTGATGGTCAACCTTTCAGTCAGAAATTTGGTCTTTGCTTTCCTCGATACAAAAAAAATCTCGCCAAATTCCCTTCCGATCAGGGCTGCGGGTGGGAAATGTGCCGTGTTATGGTTCTCATTTAGTTTGACATGCCTTCGTTTTTTTTAATACCCTTCCACACCAACAGACGACTTTTAGAGCAGAAAGAAAAATACCGTAAGAGCCAATATAAGCAATTGCAGCCCTGTGGTCAGAGTGGTAGGCAACAAGCTAAATGAACGCCCGATCGAATACCACTACTGTGGAGTCGTCACTTGTGTGCTCCACAATGGCAGCCATCAATTTCATGTCTATATGTTAACCCTACCAAGATAACCCTTTAACCACTAAATAGGCTGTTCCATAATTGTATATAATCTTAAGTGTATCACATGACTTCCCTGTATTTAAGGAGCAGTAAACAGGAAGTTCGCTGTCTTATCAGCTGTAGCCTACACTCTGGTAGTCCGTGTGTTTATTACCATTGGTGCCCACGCTGGGCTAAGGTGTGTCCCCGCCTAGGACATCACAACTACCACATAAGAAACTTACAAAATGGTTAAAACGTCGTCTGGTGACGTGACAACGTTAAACTATGAACCTCTTCTAGTGAATTTTTAAGTCAAGGCAAGAACTTATGCTGCATTTTAAAGGCCACACAAGATGGAAAAATAGCATTCTGGAAACGTGTTAGTGTATCGTACCTCAATTAGACGAATATGCAATATCCAAAATCAATGAAGTCATTCAGTATTTAAGATATTTTCAGTTCGGCCAATGGTGCTCTCGTTTGGCCGGTTGTGTATCAAGTAGTGATACAATGACCCGGTTCTTATGTATCCTCAGCATGAACTTCCATATTAAACGTCACACTTTCAACTCCTATTATTTTGCCCATAATTGACTTAGACCAACGAAATTCGGTATTTGGGGTAGTGTCGTGATTATTCCAAGCTATTACAAATTTTAATGACAACAATTGAACCGTTCGATGTCCGCAGTAAGGCGCTATTTCTTGTTATTATTGTTGTTGTTGCTGTTCTTTTTCTTCTTTTTTCTTTTTGGAACTCTTTGCTATTACCTGGAGATCGTACCACTGAACCTACTCTCATGTTTTATAACTTAAAACGTAGGTATGGACATGGCCTAAGGCGTTTTGAATGTTATTTTAATGCAACTACAACATTCTTGTGACGAAAAGCTAAATGTGCAGAAACTTTGCTCTCACTTAGAGATCGAATCAGTGTACCAATTATCTATTTTTATAGCTTAAAATGTAGTTATTAACAACGACCAGGGCCTTTTGAACGCGATTTTAATGTGACTGCACTATTCACGTCGGCTGGGCATTTATTATTATAGAGCTATGGGCAGAAATCATTAAGCGGAGTATACAACTTCTTGCAATCCAGCAAAAAACATAAAATTTGGTAAACAAGTCTTTCTTTAGCACAAGTGGAATCAAATTAATTATTATCAATTTTTAAGCTATACATGCCCGGTGTAAACTGGAGGTCTGGGTCTAACGACCGACACAAAAAAGGCCGACAGATGAAAGGCATCCAGCCAAGGCCAACAGACCAGATGTCCAACAGGTACAAAAGGCAAACATTTTAATACCTTACAAAATTTCATTAAACTAGCCTACAGTATGTTTTTTAAATGTCGAACTCGGACCGCCCTGCGAGGGGGGAGGGCAACCATGAAAGGACAACAAGGTGCTGGCTCAAGGAATAGGAAGAGGATTATGGACACCGTAGTAATCAACAACGCCAAACGCCTCAAGTGATGATTTCTGATGAGTCATCGCACACTACTTTGCATTTTATGCGGTACTTTTGGTTTTTTAAATTATAAACAATCCAAGATTAAAGATTTTAAGACGAAATTTACAATTTTCATAATTTTGTATTAGGGGTTACCGATTTTTTTCTGCCTTTTGTACCTGTCGGCCTTTTGAGAAGTTTGCAATCTATATGTACATTTCCCTTGTGCTGAACTATAGGTGAGGGTTGGCAACCAGGTAAGTCAGATCATATCAAAAACCAAAACTGGTTAAAGGGGCCGCCAAGTTCCGAATGGTTCGGCCCTTCAAAGGAGTGATATCAACACACCAA
>JAHWFP010011480.1:17798-28386 GCA_023313725.1 Lithobius niger | reverse complement strand
AGCGCTTCGGGCGTGTGTTTTGGCAGTGACTCTAGTGTACTTCAACGGTGATCCGTTCCTGAGTGCTCAGTGCTGTGTGCGTCGTGTACTAGGTGTGTTTGCAATGCATTTCGCCGGAGGACTTCAGCTGTGTACCTTGACAGGGCACTTTGTTGTTACGGTGCACGGGTAGAGTGGTTGCTGAGGCTGTGGTTTGGTCTGGTATAATATTACGTTGTGTATTGTGTATAATATGTTGTAAGTGGCAAATAGGAGCGTGCGGCTACGGACCAGGGCTCCTGAGAATAAAATGAAATGAAATGAAATGAACCTCGATACAATGCGATCATAATTTTTTATGCCCAAAGGTGTATATACGTACACATATATATATATATATATATATATACATAAGTCCACCGCGCAGTATTTAATGGTTTAGATAGATAGATCCTTCAACGATAATCTCAAATAGTACCTCACTTAAATGATAAACCTGTAAAGAGACTATATACAGGGTGTTTTAGAATAAAACCGACAAACTTCTAGGGTATACTAAGGAGGTAAAATCAAGTCAAAAATCCTGTGCAACACCTATCCAAAAATGCTTGGTTACCGAGATATCGCCCTATTTGGGTCCATTATTTTATGATCGAGTATTTAAATTTGGTAGCCTGTGTCATGGCTTAGAAGCCTGCTTCCGACTGGCTGCAAGGCGCACGCCTTACTGTGGCCTCATGCAAAACAAACTAGGATGCAGTAAGGTGCACCAATCAGTGGGAAAACTTCGCGATGATCGAATTACTTAGAAACTGCAATATCGTCTAATCTTGCCAAGACAGGTGCAGCTTGCAAAATGTCAGTATACTGACGCGTTTTGCAGGGAAGCGTACGTGGCTTTTTTTTCAAAGCCTCGCACTACCCAGCAGTTCTTAACGTTTCTGTAATGAAAATTAAGTTAGAATTAATGCTATTTTTAAATTAAGAAAGCAAAAGAATGCAGTAGAAGTTCCTTTTTTATTATTCCTAAGACAACCTTGTTTTATTTTCCTGAAACTGGGCAGCCCAAGTATGTTCATTGTTCCCGACTTTTTAAAATAAAGCCTTCGTTAACCAGCTGAAAGCCATAAGGGAGAATGTAAATGGCCTGTTTCAACTGATGATCCTAGAAGGTTGGGGGGGGGGGGGGGAGCAACGGTAACCAACTGGCACAATTACCGTGTTGCAACTTACAGTAATTTTTGTAAAAGCGTTTAAGAACGATGGTTAACATTATCAAAAGGCATTCCTACCTAGGTTAGATCAGGAATTTCAATGTCTTAAAATAGTTTCAGTTTCGGGGAATCGGCTCGGAGCGTTTACAACGTTCGTTAAACCCTCTCCCCCCCGCCCCCTCCCCACACACATCTCCCAGGCCAAGTTCCAATAGCCGTAAAGTAGACTCCCATTTCAAAAAAAAGGTAAATAAACATAAACAGAAGAAAAGAGAGTGGAGATAAACGCCCCTGTGCAGTGGGCAGGGTGGGGGGCGTGGGAACCTGCCTCCCTCCCCACCCCCGCAAAAACCCCAAAATGTGTCATAATGCTAAATAACTGTCTAGAACCCGGATACGGCAGTGATGTACCGTAAAATGCATCAGCTTCCCGGACCCCATACGGGAGCTAACTCCACACCCCCAGACTCTCAGGCTTTGTTTGGCCTCCTGCGAAACTTTTTCCTAGCTGTGGCTACGGTGCCACCGTCTTGAGTCATTCAAGAAAAAAAAAGCGCGTTTGTTGACAGTTCGCTAAAAGGCTAGAGGACCAGATCCCTAAAACCAGTCGTTAACCTCTGCATACAACCTTTGAACACCATTTAAAACGAAACCAGGAGCACATCCGCAACCACCATTCCGCCCATCCCCCCCCCCCACAAAAAATAAAAACCAAAAAAGACGCGGTCCTCCTGCCTGGGTTAACCCCCCCCCCCCTCCCTCGCCCGCCACCACTTAACAAGCTACTCAACTGATGTTACAAAACTTTCGGGGCGAAACGACTCCCCAAAAAGTTGTCCCTGGTCCCCGATAACCCGACTTGCCTCTACACCCACCAGGCTGTCTCTGGCTGCTGTGATATAATACTGCATTCACACCGGACATTTCGTGCTCCGCAACTACTAAAACGTTTATCAAAAGCAGCGGTGTTTTTACAGCTTTGAGCTACATTTATTGCGTGTAGAAATTATTAACCTATGCTATCCTTTAAATAAATATTAAGTGCACCGTGCACCATCGGAATTTGTGGAGCTATGAGTTTGGTCTTAAACACGCAAGATGGTGGATGAGGTCACTATAAAGCGTGCATCTTGCAGACATAAGTGGCAGTCATTCAGTGGCAGTCTTGAATTAAGTCATGACTTAAATACTCGATCTGAAAAAAATTGGGGTGTAATAGGACGATATCTCGGTAACCAAGCGTTTTTGGATAAGTGTTGTATAGGACTTTTTGACTTGTCTTTACCTCCTTAACACGCCCTGGAAGTTTGTCAGTTTTAATCTGAAACACCCTGTATGTACTTAAAATTATGCCCGATTAAGACTTACCGCACGGATTGGTTGAGTTCTACAAATTCGTGTATTGCCTGATTATGGAATTCTTAGTAAATGTGGCGAATGAGTTCTAAACAAAGACAAATGAAAGAGTAGACTTGTTTGTTATTATTTTTTATAAATATTATCGTTTTTTTAATGAAATAAAACTTTACGAAAAAAGCAAATTACTGTGATAATTTTCGACTAATGGTTTTTGGTGCGGAAGTGTCTGTCAGCAGCATAAGAGTTGTAATAACACATGTCCTCGAACGAAGCGAGACACCGCCGAATAAGCGAGGGTTAGCAAGTGAGTTGGCTAGTATATTGTTTAACGTATGCCTGATTAACGTTGAACTTAAAGTTTTACAACTTACGATCAACGATCGTCACTTTAACGGTAGTGGTCTTCGAAATTCAATTTCACTCTACTTTAAGTCGGATTCTTCAGCCATATTTTCAAAACAATCCGTATTTTATCAAATGTGCCTTCCTTTCCAGTTAATTAAACTGACATTAGAAAACTAATGTACTTTGTTTTGTGTATCTACATAATAAGGTTGAACTCACAAGACCAGGGGTGGCGCCACAGGGAGGGCATGGGGGAGGGGGCGAGAGCTTCCCTAACGCCCCCCCCCCCCCCCCCCCCCGGGGCGGGGGGCCCCCCCGGGGGGGGGGGGGGGGGGGGGGGGGCGGTCCCCCCCCCCCCCCCCCCCCCCCCGGTCGGGAAGCCTTGCTCCCCTGTCGGGGAGTAACTGAGATTGTCATCGAGAAACAGCCGGAAGACTGAGTCGATATTTCGACATAAAATTCGTACAAATTTCGGGAAAAAAAGCTGAAAATAGAGTTGGCCGTAAATTGAAACGTAAGCAATAATACTTTTAAAACCTAAATTATTCAGTGTTACTTAACGTTAAAGTAATAATATTTAAAATAATAATAATAATTTTAATTCATCAGTTAATTCCCCCTTTTGTGATCTATTTTAGATCACGAAGGGGGAATGTTGTATGGTTAATTGCGTTGATCTCTTAATAAGGTCACTGTAGTGGGTTAAATGCCTAGTAGTGAGTTTGAGGACGTTTGACATTGCATGCTATTGTTATGCATGGTACTGTATTGTTGACGTTTTCCCTTCTTCTTGAGATGTCATGGCGTAATGGGGAAGAAGCAGTTAATCACAAAACTGTAGATTCCTCCAGGGAATATTTCATGGCAATTGCTGCATTAAAGCTGAGTGAAGTTTGCAGCACACCATCCTCTGCTTCCTATCATTCTTCTCAACACAGCATATTTTGTAAACAAAATGCATTATAAAAAAACATAATGCGGCCAGAATTTGAGAGGTTTTTACGACCTTACTTGCTGAAGAAAGATTACGAAAAACATCCGAAATTTGCTTAACAAGTGTGTTGTAAACGTGTCTCGGGAAGCCAAAAATAGGCCCTCAAATAGCGTAAAATGCTTCAGCTTCCGGGGCTCTGCCCTGGACCCCACTGGGGGAGCTTACAGCGCACCCCCAGACCTCCTAGTTGGTTTTGCCGTGCCTCTGCTAAAGTAGAACAAAGTTTATCCAGCTCCATGGTTTAACAGAAGATGTTCATTTTCTTTGTTCCCCTGTCGGGGAATCGTTGTCGCCCCCCCCCCCCTTCTCATCTGCAGTTGGCTGGCGCCACTACTGCATAAGATAAGTATTAAGAGCAAGTATATTAAGTAACAATTCGCTTTTCATTCTTCGTGCACGTGTTGCTACAGTGCCTAACATTGTCGTCTAAACCGTTGAATGTTGATGGGTAAAATGAAAAAATTACGTGCTTCAGCTAAAGGCATATAGTTTCGAATCAAACTAAGCCACGTTGTTAATTTCTGGGCCTCGAAATTGACACCTATACACGATGGAATGGCTTACTTTTTTCGTAAATACGGGCTTTCAGAGCTGAGCTGAATTGTTTCATTCATTCATTCATTCATTCATTCAAGCCGTACGCCGTGGTCCTAAACCGTACGCTCCTAAGTACAAATGCTACAAATAACCAATCCAAACCAACTAAATCAACACAAACACAAATCACAACCACAAATCTCAACCACAAATCTCAACCGTAAATCCCCACTACAAATCCCTACCGCAAAAATAAACCACAAATCTCTGTATCACTGTACCACTGAATCACTGACCACTATTGCCAATTGCTATCTGAGCCACCGTGACGCACTGCTCCTTGAATGGGTAATCACCATCCACTGCGACACACAGCACACCACACACGACGCAAGTTCACACGGACACATGGGGTGGGTGGGAACTACTGGAGCAAAGGCTCAACCGGGCCCCCGGATTCTGTCTTCACCTTCCTCCTCCTGTTTGGCCTTGGCCTATGAACGCACTTTATTTTCAATTAAAACACACCACAGTACAACACTGTTACTCAACTACCTCGCTGGACCATTCAACGAAACCAACAGCTGTGGCATTCCCGCGACCGCACGTACAAACAAACCTAGAACCTAGAACACGGAACTTTTACTTGGTCACACCGTGCGATCTGTTGGTGGGACCGCTGCACACCCGCTGCTAAGAAACTGCAAGGCCAAGGCGGGAATCACACGAGCAAATGCTTGGCCGCTACTCCTGTTGCTTTGCAAAACCTGGCTAGACATCGCAGCCGACACAACGTTTGTTTGGCTGTGCCGTCGACAATAGCTGGTCAACTATTGAGGCCGCTCAAAATAACCTGGCTATTGACGTACGAGAGCTCGCATACAAGGGGCACACAGTAATGAAATGCTCCGGCGTAACTTCCACTTTGCACAAATAGCACAGTGGAGTGTCCACCCATGCAAACTGCACACCAACAATTACTGCAGAGCAGGAGGTTTATCATTGCTATCTTGCAAACTGGCCGACAACAATAAGACCATCTTAAGTTAAAACAAAACTCTTCACCGCTCAGTTTGGCTTTAGGCGCCATTGTAGCGCTCAGGATGCTGTTTTATATCTCGAGGCTGGTATTTGAGGCGTGGGATGGCAGCAAGATTGCTGATTGTCTGTTTTTGGATTTCAGAGCCACCTACGACATGGTGGACATCAGATGGGTTGATCATGCCTTGTGTGAGTTAGGAGTTAGTGAGGGACTGGTGAAAGCCACTCTTGCTCTCCTTGGTGTCAGGACATTTACCACCAGGGCTAATGGTCATTGGTCTGACTGCAGGTCAACAGACACGGGACTCCCACAAGGGAGTTGTCTGAGCCGGATTCTCTTTGCTGTTGTTATCAATGCAATTCTCAATGATCTTGATTCGTCGGCCAGAGTTGTTGCTTATGCTGATGATGTTGCGGTTCTGGCTGTGGGGGAGGATTTGCAATCCCTGTTGTGGATCCTTGAAGGTGTTGTTGCCAGAGGGGAGTGCCTCCTGGCTTCCAGGGGTTTAGTTCTCTCACTGGCCAAGACAGAGCTCATGATCTTCTCTAGAGGGCCTTCGCTGGCTTGAACTATTGCTGCTGGTGGTTCCCTTGTTCAGTCGAAACCTAGTGTTAGGTATCTAGGCATATACTTGGATCCACGGCTGTCCTGGTATGTTGACGTATCTATTGTTAAGGAAACTGTATCCTCGAGACTTGGTATTCTTAAATCGCTTTTCTCAAGTGATCTTTTGCAAAAAGATGTGTTTTTGTTACTATGTATCGCGCATACATAAGGATACACATTTGGGGTGGTTTCTGGCCCCCTGATTTGTTCGTGCCGTTTGTCCCTGGACGTGGTGCAGTCAGGTTGCTGTTATTTGGACAGGTGATATCCAGCCTGGTACTGTGGGCATCTATTGTGTTGCGTCGTTTCACAAGGGCGTTTGGGAAGGTTGAATGGGGATATTCATTCCAGAACTGCGCCTAGAAAGGAGTAATTTCCACTCCAGCCTGCCGTCTGCTTTTTTGGGAGAACTGGTCGCACTGTCCATTGCTGTTGATGAGGGCCTAGACCTAGGTTTGCCGAGCTTTACCGTGTATTCAGACTCTTAGGCCGGTATTGGCTTCCTGGAACGGTCCTTTCCGTCGTTGGAGGTTGATCACCCTATCTGCGTTGAAATTGGCAGTAAGCTCCTCGCTGCATATCGGCGTGGTGTTAGGATTTCCGTCAGTTGGGTACCTGGCCACTCTGCCGTTTTTGGTAACGAGGTAGCGGATGAACTTGCCCGGAAAGGTTTCGATTCTATAAGTAACATAGTCAGGTGTCCAGTGTGCAGTAGGGACTTGCGCCCTGTGTTAACTGCTTTGTTCTCTCATGCGTGGCAGGTGGCGTGGGAAGCGGGTGCTATGGGGAGGAGATTGTTTGAATTGCACCCTACTGTTTCTTTGCCCAGCACTTTAGATTGGTTAACCCGGAGAGACGCAAGTCTTGTTTCTAGGTTGCGCACTGGCCATGTACCTTTGTGCAGCCATTTGTACAGGCTTGGGTGGTGCTCAACCCCCTTATGCGCATGCGGTGGAGAGGAAGAGATGGTAGAATACTTTTTGTTTCGCTGTCCGACCTGGGCCAGGATGCGCTGTCCCCCTCTCTTGAATCACAGGTCTTTGAGTGACGTTCTTACAGTTCCTCCCCATCATAATGGCTTACGGGGTGCTATTCGTAGTGTGATCCGTTTTTGAAAAACATCGGCCCGTTTTTCAGGTTCCAGTCTGAGGTGATCGTTCTTGGCTCGTTTGCTGCAACATCGTTTGGGGTGTTGTGTTTGTTTTGAGTGGTAAGCATGTTTGAGGAATGATTTGGTTGCTGGAGTAGTTGTTAGTTTTAAGTTTAGTGTTGAGCATACGGAATACTGTCCTCTAGGCTCTCGTAGAGTGTTAAATAAAATAAATAAAAAAAAAAACAATAATGAGGCATTGTGTGCTCGGGCGATTTGCTTTCTCTCTCTCCCAGAAAATAAAAATGTCAAAGACGCCAGGTTAAAGATTTCACCACCACCCATCCGTACAACGGACTTCACAAGCAATACAACATTGTTACCAAGAGCAATTGTTTGGCATACAACGATGCTGGGAAAAGCTTCGACGTGCCAATTCGGTGCATACACTGACTTGCATCACGGGATGCGCTGATTGAGTGAGCGAAGCGAACGAAAATCAGCATTTGTTAGCCAGTGCGCACAAAAATTGGATTGAACAACCTGAATTCGATAAAAGCGTTTGTTGGCCAGTGCACACACAATTTGGATTGAAAAACCTTAATTCGGTGAAACATGGACATACACATGAGCAACCAAACCGTGGCAGTGTTCCAAACGGTGGATCCAAGGCAGCCGTGCATAGCATGGGTTTCCTCTAGTCTACACAATTATATCGTTGAACTCAAAGACTACTACGACTACTATCATCAAGACTCAATTTTTTAAGTAACAATCACTTGAATCGCTTTACATTCTTACGTGTTATGTCTTATTTATTTATTTATTTATCAAGACACACGCTAGTGTGTCGCCCGCCAAGATAAATTATAACATCCAGGTAATATGTATATATGAGCATGGCGACCACTAGACACGTTGTGTCTTTACTGCAAAGGTAGTTTGGCTGTTTTCAGCCGACTGAGGATAAATAACTATGCGACTGAAAAGGCTGAAACTTGTTCAATCGGGAGACTTTGGTCGCCTGACAACATAAAAGTAACTGTTAGACACATAGCTTAACGTTTTCTTGTTGAAAAAACGACAAGAATAACGTTGAAATTTCCCTAATCAAGACACACGCTAGTGTGTCGTCCGCCAAGGTAAACGATAACATCCAGATATGTATATATGAGCATGTCGACCACTAGACACGTTGTGTTTTTAAAGCAAAGGGAGTTTGGCTGTTTTCAGCCATCTGAGGATAAATAACTGCGACAGAAAAGGCTGAAACTTGTTTAATCGGGAGACTTTGGTAGCATAACGTTTTCTTGTTGAAAAAACGACCTGAATAACGTTGAAATTTGCCTAATTACTACTAACTACTAACTACTACTGGCAACGCTTTTTTTTTTATCACGAAAATAAATTCTTCCATGCGGTGAATAAAGCTGGTTCTTAGCTCATTTTACAGGTATTGATCTGGAGATGTGCCCTTTTCATATAGACCCTTTTAATTGGTCAAGTGGTTCAGGGGTTAGGGAGCTCCAAACGTCTAAATTGATTGTTTTACATTGTTTTAAACACTGTTTTTTTGCAACAATGCCAAACTGACAATTAAATAAATTCGTTCATTTGCAAGGAGATACTGCAATACTAATAAAAATGCTAATCAAATGAAAAAAGCTGATTGCTGTCGTCAAAATCTAACGAAACCAAAAAAAAAAAAAGAAGAAAAAGAAATGGACCAGAAAACTAGATTGCCGTTTCCATTTCATAATTACTAAGAAAAAAAAATGAATTTCATCAATTTGGACCAAAAATTACTGATATCTACCCCAAAACAAAACTTGTTGAGGATTCCCGCCAAGCTTTTCGGCCGTGTGAAATCGTGATATCAAACGCCAAGCTCTTTCGCCAAGCTAATCCCACCGACTAATACTTCAAACGTTAAATACAATAACTGAAAATTGCGCAGTAAGCAATTTTCATATATTTCATTTAACCTTCGAACTATTACTTGGTTGGATTAGCTTGGCGAAAGAGCTTGGCGTTTGATATCACGACTTCACACGGCCGAAGAGATTGGTGGGAATCCTTAACAAGTTTTGTTTTGGATGTAGATTTATTTATTTACTTACTTATTCGTTACCGGAGTCTACAAAGCCATGACGCTACACGGTGCTACGGTGCTAAACAATTCTTGGTCCACATACTAAGAATTTCACCGTGTAGCACGAGGCTTACATTGCTACCTTACAAAGTGGTCGGCAACAGTAAGACCTCTGTAAGTTCAAAGGGTTCAAAGAGCGTTAACCACTCCTGGTCATCTGCCCGAAGCCCTAAGGCCCTATGTCTGCAACTGCCAGATAAGTTAAAACAAAACAACAATGTACTTGCGGTCCCCCCCCCCCTCCGTCATAGTGGCTGACGGGGTGCTATTCGTGGTGTGATCCGTTTTTGTAAGGCATCGGCCCGTTTTTCGGGTTCATATCTAATGTGACCGACCTTGGCTCGTTTGCTGCACCATTTGTGGTTTGTTCGGGGTAATGTGTTTGTTTTGGGTGATAAGCTGGTTTTAGGCATGACTTGTTTGCTGGTGTAGGTGTTGTGTTGGCATACATAGTCTTTAGTTTCAAGTTTAGTGTAGAGCATATGGAATGTTGTCCTCTAAGATCTCGTAGAGTACTAAATAAATAAAACAACAATGAGGTATTGTTATGCCGGCGATTTACTTTCTGCCACTCCCAGAAAAAAAAGCCAAAGCCTGAGCTAAAGGTTTCAACTTTGTTCTACAAAAGCGTATTTATTTATTTGAGGCACAACATGCGCTGACTGAGTGAGCGAAGCGAACTAAAATCAGCGTTTGTTAGCCAATGTGCGCAAAAATTAGATTGAACAAACTTAATTTGATGAAAACGTTTGTTAGCCAGTGTGCACAAAAATTGCATTGAAGAAACTTAATTCGATGAAACATGGACATACACAGGAGTATTGAGTAACCAGACCGTACGAGTGTTGCAAACGGTGCATTGACCAGCCGTGCGTAGCACGGGTTTCTAGTGTTAATTGATGGCAACACACTAGCATGTGTCTAGATTTAGGATATGTCAGCTTAGTCAATAGTTTCGTAGCAAATTTAGCCAGTCGCCAATTATTACCTTAAAAGGATGTACTTCTCAGCGCCATTTTTTCCGATCCTCCACATCAAGTACGGCCCCAAAGTTTTATTTACTTACTATTAGTCAATCCCTAGATAAAAATCCGTTTTAAAATGTGGCGTCTAGGAAATATTCTGTTGCATATAGGGGAACTTTATTTACGTTCGTGCCGAACGTATATGAAGCATTGAGCGCTTACAATACCCACGTTTCCTTTTAATGCCGTGTCAGTCTGGCTCAGCGGTAGGACCTTGGCCTTTGATTTCAATGGTCGTGGGTTCG
>JAHWFP010011477.1:31890-87840 GCA_023313725.1 Lithobius niger | reverse complement strand
TAGTATTGGACTTTAGTAGACGTTTAAATGACGTTCTGTCCTAGGAAGGAAATATTCCAATTAACGTCCTTTTCAAGTTATCTTGGGACGGCGAGGGACATTTTTGCTAGGACACACGTAGGATCTTTTACATACCAAAATCGACACGGGCACGAGTGTATTTCCGAGGCACATTTCTTCCCGATTGCACAGGAATGGGCAGAGGCCAGGATTAAACCCAGGACCGTAGGCTTATGATACGGTTGTGCTAGTCTTTTACTCACGATGGCCGTTGACCCCCAATAGCTTTTGAAGCATTGACTTAGATCTGAATTTTGCAAAATTGAGTAACAAAAATCCATGTATAGAAAAAAACTTATTTAATCCGGCATGTCCGCTGTTGGATTTGTTTCGACCTGCATCATTAATACCTACGCTACTTAATTTTTGTTGTAAGGAATTTCTATTTGTTTTGATTTCTTTGAACGATTAATTGATAGTTACAGCTCGTTAGTAGTTTTTTTTAATAGTAGACTTGTCATAAAACACTGGTCCGTAAAATTCTAATGAAAGCCAGAGCTACCTCAAAATCCACAGCTGTCAGAAAGTATTACGAACTACAAAAAAAACATACAAAAACTTGTGTAGAAAAATCATCATGTTTTCAAAGCTGGTGTCATCGCGGATTAAAGAACGCTAAATTTAGGAGAGAGTGTAATTTTGGATTCGTTGGGTTTGCCCTTGGCTAAACTGTTGAGACAAGCCTGCACTAGCTCGCCTGAGTCAGAAGGAGAAAGGCAAATTTTTAACTCGTTTATTGAAACCAGGTTACTAAATTCGCTGTGGCTTTGTCTAATTGAAGAAGAGTTGTTCAGCTTTGTTTGTTGCAATCCTAAATCTTTCAGCAGAAATTATTATTTATACAACTGCAATATTATCAATTTTAAAATAGAAATTAAGGTGCGTTCCACTTGTATATTACAGCAAGGCCTAGCAGGTTGTGGGTGATGTTTAAGTTACTTTTTGAAGAATGGATTTCGTTCTATGTGTGTATATTGTTTATTACGCATTCCAGGGCAGGGTAATTTTACCCATTTTTTTGCTCCCATGTTCCTTCACTCATCTACAGGCAGGTATGGAGCCTTCCTTCTATTCTGTGTTTGGACAACAGCCTCCTAACTATATACCCTAGACATTCTTAATTTGAAGTTATATTTACCTGCACTGCTGTAGGAGTTATTCACCTGCTGCCTTAGGACGAAACACCATTTAGTGAAAACCAATAAACGTGTGTGACCACACGAAAAAACTTGGAGCTGCGGACAGCTTTTCTCACACAATATTATTGATGTCGTAAACGGTGGCAGAAACGTCTTTTGCTTGAATGTAAAGAATGAAACAGTATACCAAACTTAGAAATGCCGAATTCTTTCTTAACTACCCTTCAAGTTTCGTATAAACCGCTGTTACGGTTTTCAGTTTTTAAGGTACATTCCTTAATGGCTCAATTTTGCAACATAAGTTCAGACGTGTGTAAAACTGCCTTTGGTTTCTCTTTAATTTTAAGTTTGCATATTTTAAACTTGTAATTGCAGCCCCAACACTAGATGGGTATTTATTTTATTAATGGAGTTAGCCTAGTTTTGGTTTCGATATGATTAACACTCATTTTTCAATCTTCAGGCCGTCACTGAAGGCCGTCGTTTACATTATCAGCGCGTTACGATGTTTCTCCTCTTGCAGGACAAATTGAAATAGGCCTTTTATTAAACGTTGCGATGTTGCAATTTGAGTAACATATGAAAAAAGAAATTCAATCCTGTATTGCACCTTCCTATGAAAAAAAAATTTAATGAAAAATGTTAGGATTGGTCTGGAAAACCTTGTGGCAATTCGTCATGAGCTTTTGAATGCTATACCTTGATATTGGCGCTAACTAATTTCATTATCAGAGTCGCTCGAAAAGAGTTGCTCAGGCCGTCAGTCGTAGGCTAGAGCTTGGCTAAAGCTGTTGCTGTTTCGGCGTTAGCCTAAGTATTAATGATATTCTGTCAGTGAGTTGGCTCGTGAAACTCATTTAGGATGATTTACAGAATAGCTGAATTGCCTGTATGGAATGTAAAACAAAGAAGAGATGTAGGCCAAACGCTTTTTAGGCCTCGTGGGCATGTTAAGGTTTCAAGGTCTCTTCAGTTCAAAAAATAAAAAAAAAGTACATTTTGATTTGTCGAATTGTAAAATTGTGTATAGGATCTTGTCTTTGGGGCATTTTTTTTTTTGTTGATGTCGTTGCCTTTGGCCGTGCTTCTCTTGATGCAAAACTACCATTTAAAATCACCACGGCGGGCTTGGTTTGGCAAGGAATTCGGCAATTAAAAATTATTTAGTGAAGTTATTAAATTGGAAGCTAATAATCTTTTTTTTTTTAGAAGAGCTACGTGTATTATGCCTCGGATTGTCCCCTTTTGGTTGGGGCCGTCCATAAATGACATCACGCAATTTTTTTTTCCTTTTTCAACACCTTCCTCCCTCCCGCGTCACTCTTCATCAGTTTCAGCAATCCTGTCCTATTAGTTCCCCATCCCCTCCTTCGTCTCCTTGAGGAAAATAATTCGGTAGAATTGTTAATGTATAGTTTTTAGATAATTTTTTAGGCTGGCTATAAAAATGGATAAAAATACATTGGAGTTTTGAGCAACATTCCATGCTAAAGGTTTTATAATACATAATAAACAAACAAAAAAGTGAAATCTTATTCCTTAAAACAGACAAAATGTGACATCTCATTGTGTTACCCCTTTCTTCTCCTTGCATCTGCAACAAACGATAAGTAAATTTAGCTCCGCTACGGTTGAATGAAGATACAATTCAGTTTGAGGGGTTCATTTACCTACGTTGGCCAGTGAGCCAGGTTATTTGTTTTGTCGGTAGATGGCAGTGTGATTTGGACTGTGGGAATGGCGCTGTACTTTTGTTCGAGGAGATACCCAAAATGCAACGTGCCCACGTTTCCGAATTCGTCACGCTACGGAATACGTTTTCGTGCTTTTGAAACAGGGACGACGCTAGAATCACTTTATTGGGGAGGCAGCAGTGGGGCAGCAATTTTAGCCAGGGGGGCGAACCGAAAAATTCAACTTTAAAGCCCCCCCCCCCAAAAAAAATTTCAAAATAATACTCTTGTAATTCTTTCTCACATCGAACTTTCTTAACTGTTTCATATCCTATTTTTTGAGAACATTTTTAAATCCAGCTGTAAAAAAGATGATCTTTCAACTCACAGTAACAACTGGGCTCTATTGGTGTAACCTCAAGTCCTTCTTGACACTTTGAAAGAAACTAACGTAGTTTTCTTAATAAATAACCAGAATTTTCTTCGTTTTTACGTTTTATTTTGAACTGATGAGTGGGGGGGCGGCAGGGGGGGGGGCGGCCAAAAATGTGGTGGGGCGAGCGCCCCCCCTTAGCGTCGTCCCTGTTTTGAAATAGGCTTATTCAACAAAAATGTGTGGAAAAAAGATGTGAAAATGTCTAAAATTTGCGTGCGATAAAGTGTGAGAAAAATGCTAACGTGTGAAGTAAAAAATGTGGAAAACTAGCGGTGCACGGTGGCATCCCTGTAGTGTAGCAGAACCGTTTCTCACGAGGGGAAAATAAAAGAAAACTAGAGGAAACCCGTGCTACGCACGGCTGGTCTTGGATTCACCGTTTGCAACACTGGTACGGTTTAGTTGCCCATGCGTATGTCCATGTTCCACCAAATTAAGTTTCTTCAATCCAAATTTTGTGCACACTGGCCCACAAACGCCGATTTTCGTTTGCTTCGCTCACTCAATAAGTAGTTAAATCCGCCAAGTTTCCAAAAACGATCGGCCTTTGAAGGTAGTGATATCATTCAACCAAGGAAAAGCCCCCAAGGTCAATCCTATTAGCCAAGTTAATCGCACCGACTAATAGTTCGAACGTTAAATGAAAACTTGAAGATTGCTACTCGCTGTAGCAATCTTCAAGTTTTCATTTAACGTTCGAACTATTAGTCGGTGTGATTAACTTGGCTAATAGGATTGACCTTGGCGGCCTTTCCCTGGTTGAATGATGTCACTATTTTCAAAGGCCGATCGTTTGTGGAAACTCGGCGGGTTTTTCTACCAGTTTTGGGTTTGGGTGGATACTGACTTCGTTACGGGAGGAGTGTACGGGAGGAGTGTATGGAAAGCAACACTCTGGCAAGCGTTATAGGCGCATGGGCGCGAGCTTGGAGGGTAAACGAGAAGAAACGCGTGTTGTTACTACGGTGGCCTGTTAGAACACAACTTTTTTCTACATTCACAATACTATCATGAAACTGGAACTTCAGCGTTTCAACACCGGATAAAACACACTACAACCTAGGGCGATATAATGGTAAACAATGATAGTGCCAGTGGCCATGTTGTTCCGGTTTCATAAAAGTTTCGTATGTGTAGAAAAAAGTTGTTGTGTGTCCCAAAAATGGCCGGCAAACGGCATTAACCAGAGCTAGGGAAGTCTAATTTCGTGTAGCCTAACATTTACCACATGCGGTTTGTAAAAATGCCACGAATTATTTTGGCAGTCTGCTACACAGCATGATATTTATTTGCCGGCATCTTTGAACACTGCTGTGGGCTGGTTCTACGGTTGCAAGCGCTTTTGTTGTCTGTGATTCGGCGGTCCTTATTCAAGTGGTGAGATGTATTTGCTCCAGTAACTCTTCTGAGACGTTACGTTGCGACCGTAATAGTTACTACTCCCTGGTAACAATCAGCGAACGCGCTCAGCTTTGCTCAATGTTATCAAGGCTAGTGGTCCTTCCGCCAAATTCACTGTCAGAAAATCATTATTCAATTTATCTGTTTTTGTTACATTCGTGGCCACTGGGTAGGTTTTTGCGAATCTGACGAGGTGGGGGTAAATAAATTGCGGACAAGCAGCCTAATGAAATGGGTGGTCTTTGCACCCTGACTTCGGAAATCGAACCAATGACTTGATTTTCAATTTGTGTAGCTAAAAATGTAGGTGTTAACAAGTATCAGGGCCTAATGTGACTACAATATTCTTGTTGTTGTTCATGCTGAGGAAATTTTGCTCTCACCTAAAATTCGAACCAATAAACCGATTTTCAATTTTTATAACTTAAAATGTAGGTGTAAAAGAAGCCTATGGCCTGTTAAACGCTATTTTAATGTAACTATAATATTTTTGTTGTTCTTGTTAGGAAATTTTTACTTTCACCTAGAGATCGAACCAATGTCTAAAAACTGGAAGCTGGTGTTTACTGTGGCCGTTATCAGACATTTCGTAGAAAAATTAACACATTGACCACAAAACGTAGAAAAAAAGTATTGTGCACTTGAATTTTCGGTGATACAATATACAATACACCAACGTACTAAAGAGTTTTGTACAGCAAATGTTCACCATCATCGGAACTTAATGCCTGTTTGAGCAAGACTGTTCCCTATTGTAACAATGGTCTGTCTATTGTTGTCGTTGGATTGCCCTCGTCAGGAGGGCGATATACAGATATGGTCCTCCTCACTATTCTTAAACACGTTCAGTGGAATGTAGGCTACAATGATGTACTAGCAATTAAGTTAAATAACATATCCTATATTTATTTATATATTTGTTGTGAATGCGGACAGTTTTGTTTTTGCAAATAATTTCCAAGGAACAAGGCTAGAAGGCATGAATAAGTTCTTCATTTCCAACACATGCAAAACTCTCGCTTGCTTGGGTCTGCATTGAATGGCTGGTAGTTTTTTTGTTTTTTTATTTTTTATAATTTTGGTGCATTTTGTCATCTGAAGCAAACTGATGCTCGTATAAATGAACCGGCTAGATTATGTACTTTTTAGACTTTTTAGTAGAAGAAAGAAGTATAGTATGAGCGGTCATTGCAGGGGAATGGTGGGGGGGGGGGGGAAGAGGACGTTTCCATAATACATCCGAATAGATCCCATAACTGCGGTAGGAGGATGGTAGTATCTCTTACTACCCTGGCAGGCATCAAATAGCTGAAGGAGGAGAAGGATAGTCTTTTTTGGCCCTCTGTTCCCACAAATGTCGAGGCAAAAAAAAAACTTATTAGTTTAGTTATATTTCGAGTTTTGCAAGAATTTGTAAAACAGCATGCCTTGACGGAAATCAACCACTCGCAGAGAGAGAAATGGGAAATGCCAACGCAGTAAAAATGCGTGTTCCTTATTTTTCCGATATTAAGTGAAATCATCGTTGTTGGGCGAAGGAGCCATTCGGAATCGAGCAACAATTATTCTGCAAGGTAACAACGGCTTAGTACGCCAGTAACAACAATAGTGCAGATCGGTACTTGGAACGGCGCATGAATTATTAAACAATGATCTTGTGCGAGGCTCAAACAGGCATTAAAACGTTAATAACCGATAACTTGCGCAATCTTGAACAATTACCCTCTGGCGCTGCGCGTCCTCGTGCATTTTTTAAGATTACCGTCGGTTTTCGGTCATTATCCTTTACATATTTACAGCACAAATCATGTCAATCATTGTCACTTTTGAAAAACACGCTCAGCACTAGCTTTCGCCACTAATCGCTACGTCACGAGGCAGAGACAGCAAGGCGTACCATTTTTTAGCAAGACTAAATTCAAAGTCCGGGCGACAAGCTGATTGATGCTGCAATAAGCAGGATTTGTAATGTTCGACATGGACACGTTAAGATGCTTGAACTCTCGAATAGCCAGAGCACTCGAAATCTAGCTGGTGGGGTTAGCTAAAGTTGAGTAAACTCCACCTGCTATAGCTTTTGATTCTCCTGGCTATTCGAGAGTTCCAGCATCTTGACATGCCACTGTTGAACGAACATTACAAATCTTGCATACTGCAGCATCGATCAGCTTGTGCGCCTTAGCTTGGCCTCTAGTCTTGCTAAAAAAAATTGCCCGCCTTGCTGCTTCCGCCTCGTGACGTATAGATCAGTGGTGACAGCTTGTGCTGTGCTGAGCGCGTTTTCCAAAATGAAAACGATTGACACTTAGTTTCCATACGGTTTGTGCTGTAAATCTTATAATGGTGAACGTGTGCTGTACATAACTGTTTAGTACATTTGCGTGTTGTGTTTTTCACCGATAATTCAAGTTGACAATACTTTTGTTCTACTGCTTGTGGGGTCAGTGCGTTAATTTTTTTAGAGTTGTGAACCACTGAACGGATTTTCAATGTTAATAGCTTAAAACTTAAGTATTAACATGGACTAGAACCTTTTAAACACCATTTTAATGTGACTGGTTTATCTCTTAACAAAATTATACTTATTGAATTTACCAGAAATTTATCTCAAGGAAAAAAATAATGGTCTAAAGGAACACACACAAGAAAAATACATGTAAGCCATCAGCGTTCACTAATGCTGATGGATTACATGTATTTTTCTTGTATCTGTTCCCTTAGAGCATTAAGTTATTTTAAGGCTTACAATAAATCTTAATCTTTTAGTTAGATGTACTAGTGTGACGCTGATAGATGTATTAGTGGCTTACATGTCGTTTTCTTGTATCTGTTGCTTTACAGCATAACGTTTTTTTAGGCTTACATCCGTATTCATACGCTTAAGCGTCTTTTTAAGTACTAATATCTGTTATTTTTTTAAGGCTTATATACATATTTTATACGCTTAATCGCCTAGCGCAAAAGCCATCCAATCTTGTCAATAACGAATATCTTCTAGCGTAGATCAAATAGATTCAACAAACAGATGTAGAATACTGGCATTACAAGTCCTGGTTAACACTAATAGATGAATAGTTGTCTAAACCTTGCTTAAAGAGGTGGGTTTTTTTATTTTGGGCGTGGCCTATCAGTCGTATGTGAAGAGTAATAAGTAACCTCAAGTGAAGCGAAACGACATCAGTGGAGTGAGTGATGTGGCTAGTAACAAAAGAACACACCACGAAGACGTTGCTAATGTGTGGTGGTAGTTTTAGCATAGAATAACCAACGACGTCAGTGAGTTCTGCCAACAATCACTGGTTGTGCCTTGAGTGATTGTTGCAAGAACTTCAGGACGGCGTTGGTTGGCCTCCTTCACAGCAACCTTTATAGTATGGTACAAGTCGTGGTTGCATTATTGCGTAGTCTTAGTATTGTTAGCTCGTGTCCTGCATTGTGGCTGCATCCAACCATCAACACATAGGCCTAAGTTAATACTTTATATTTTGGTGTTGCTTATATGGCAAGCCAAATATACACTGCATATTGAACATTGTGTGGCTTTCTTAAATTTGTACAGAAAATGTAGGGATATAGTCATAATAAATTGCGTAATTGCTCCAACTAATTACACTTTTAAGAGAAAAAAAGGTGAGTTTTCTGATCTAATTCTGTGCTCGATCGCCACTCTGGTTAAACAAATTGTTGCCCTAGCAACGACCAAACTGTCTCTGAATTCGCTCACTACACCACGTTAGTACCTTAGTTAATGAACTACTGAAGGTCGCACAAATTTCACCCATGTTACTTATTGCACGTTTGATATTTTTAAGTAGAATTAATTTGTAGTGTTGTAAGGGTTGACATAACAAACAATTCACTTTGTTGCTTATTGTATGATTTCGCTGTTGTGTTGTTTTCCTTATAAAATGTCAAGAAATTCATGTAAAATTTTTACAAACTGCTTTGATGGCTTTCCGAACAACAATAAGAAATACCTGTGCCATACCTTGGTCCGCATACTTACTAGTGGGTTCTGATAAGGAATTAGTGGGGGCTTGAACCATTCAGCAAAGGGAAGTCGCATGTTGCAGTGTTAGGAAATGCGTCGCACAAACTAATGTTTACTAGTTATTTTATGGCTATGATTGTTTCTCTTACAATAACAAGGAGTGCGGGGGGGGGGGGAAAGGGGGTGTGACGTCATTTACAGACAGCCGCTCTTGTTCGACATCTATATTTAGTTGATTTGCGTTTTTAGGTATTATTGTTATCACATGCGTTGTGTTTGTTCATGGTTGTCACGGAAGTCGTACATAGACATACGCGTTTTAATTGTGTTGAGAACTCACTAGTGGAACATCTGACTTGATATCCCACTCGTTGGTTCTGAACAATAAAACGGCACGCGAAGCATTGTTCAGAATCCATGCTAGAACCACACAAGCGGTGGTATAAAACAAGAAGGTTAAAAGAACATACCTTCTCATTATTTTCGAGCATCCTGCGCGAAATATCTTTTGCAACTCGTACATAGTTGAAAGTAAATGTAGCAAAACCGTTTGTCACGAGGGGAAATTTAGAAAAATGAATGCCTTTGCAACATTTACACACGTTTGAACTAATGTTGCAAAACAAGCCGTACAGGAAAGCCACCCTACCCTGGAGGAATACATCTTAATACAGATGGCCAACAAATTAAAAAAAAAAATGAAACACGTACAAATGCAAAGAATTCATAGCTACGTTGTTTAAAGCAACGTCCCGCCTGCCTTATAACTTTCTGCCTGTCTTATAACAGCCACGCACCGATCGCATCCGCACTTGTTAACATCGCCAAGGTCAACTGAGATGGTAGCTGCGTTCCTCGTAGCTAAGAACGTAGCGACTGTCTCAGTTGGCATTGCGCCTAATAGACGAACCAGCATGAACGCATTAATTGTGCCGTCACAAACCGGTATGATTTTCGTAATTTAAAATCGCACTTCATAATTTTTTAGGTTAATACCTTATAATTTTTCTTCGGTGATCTATTAGCATAAATAATTTTAATTTTTACCGCATTACTCTTTTAGATTTGTGATCTCTTAATTATTAGCAAACGATAGTACATGCACACATCAGTTGAATTGTCAAGGTTATTGTAAGTGCGTAAAGGATCATATACGTGCGGGATACAGTAAATACAGTTCCTAATTATTCAACAGTTAATCTCCTATATGCATCACATTTTAAAACTGATTTTTAGCAAGGGATTGACTAACGGTAAGTAAATAGAATTTTGGGGCTGTACTTGATGTGAAGGATCGAGAAAAATGGCGCTGGGAGGAATGGCCTTTTAAAACTTGAATTACTGAAACAGAAATTAACAGTAAATATTAGTATTAGACAACGAAACAAATGGAGCCGACACTGAACTGCTGAGAATGGCACTTAGAATGGAGTCAGTGATGGCACGTGAATTTTTTCCGTCGTAATTGTTGATCACTTGTCGTTCTTAGCTTTCACAATGTTGGATCCATTCATTTCTTCGTTGAATTATTGATTTGGTTTTAATTTCTATTTAAGAATGCATTTTTTTTTATTTCACTAGTTATGTTCAATTCCAAATCTTCTGGTAGTCTTTTAAAACTTTAAAGGAAGATAATAATCCGTCTTTTCCAACAAGGTTAATCAAATTATTTACCTTTAGTACAGACCATATTCGCTTCTTTAAAGCGGAATATCCAGCAGTGAAAGTGGGTATGAATTTTTGAAATCAGTGTCCTTGCAACCTACCTGTTTAGTGCTACAATTAGGCTGAATTGGATGGTAAGAATGAATTCTTTCCAATACGATAAAAAGTGTGTATTGCATACGTAATATTCCAATACTAAAATAAATTGTACTTGATTGTGTTGCGAGCCATTTAAAAGGCCAGGGTTTTATGATTAAAGCAGTTAAACGGAAACTGATGTGATAATGAGAATCGGCGTGTTATAAATTGGTATAAGAAAAAGACCACTATATATTCATTTTAGTTTAAAAAAAAATTATTATCTACAATGTGGCCATAAGCAGCTCACATTTAAGTTGCGTAATTTTATTTTAGACTTGTTCAGCCTCATTGTATGTATTTAGGTTAGAAAGGCTAGCTTTCGTAATGGTGGCGATTGTTAGAATCTTAGTTCTTTATGAAACAGAAAAAAGAATTCGGCAGTTGGGATGGCTGCTCTTTCTCTGCAAGCCGCAAACCCCTTCTAGTACGAGGTTGTTTTTAATTTTAGAAGAATGCGACTAAATCGTGGCTACTTGGTAGTTCGTGACTGTCTAGTGTCTAGGAACTAAATTAGTTTTTAACGTGTTAAGAAGTATATTGACGTGAGAAAGGACCGTTATTCCAGCAGTGGGATAGTAAGTGTTAAATAAATACGGACGCAAACATATTTACGTTGCCTTTTGGACTTAAATGTCAGAAAGGCCATTTAAGCTGCTCCGGCTTTTGGTTTCAAAGCTGCTCCGGCCTTTGGTTTCAAAGGTCGTGGGTTCGATTCCCCACTCAGGCAGTCTGACATTTAAGTCCAAAAGGCAACATAAATAGGTTTGCATCCGTATTTATTTAACACTTATCGAACCCAATTGGCGTTCTGTGCCGTTTACGGGTAGTAAGTCTGGAACTGCACAAAAATGATGAAAAGTGCGACTGTTAACCACTTCATTCACTACTTTGGCCGCTAATGAATTTTACTAACTTTCTGCTATCGTAGAGAGCTTTCTCTCGCTTTTCTTTTTTGTTAAATTTATTTTTCCATGGAATTGTTCCTAAAAAAGAACTCTTCTACGTTTGCCAAGCTTGCCTCTTACTGCTGCCAATTACCTTTAATTGCGTATTACGGATAAATTCGTAATTATTTATATTTATTGAAAACAAATTGTTTATTTATTGCAACAAAGCAATAGGTATTTTTTTTTTGTTTCCTAGCAACTACTAACTTTATTTTCTCATATACATTTTTTTTTCAACTGGGCTTGACGAATTGGTTGTACAACTGTTGAGATAAAACTTCATTACTGACATTGGTACTGATACTGTTTTTAGGCTTTTAACTTGATTGAAAAAGTTCAGATGCCCTGGCTGGGCACTATAGTATTTCCGGGTGTGGAAATGAAGATTAAAGTAAAAAAAAAAAATTAAAAACACTTGCATCTGTACATCTTAACAGAAAAATGTACAGAAAAATCAGCCTTTGGGGAAAATGTGCGGTTAGTGCACTGCTTACTAGTGTGCGTGTATCCCCTAATCTTGCTTGAAGAGGTGCTATGGAACGATACATATCGTGAAAAACTTTTACTACACTAATGGATTTTCAGCCTCCTGTAGTCTTTCCTCCCTTCATCTCTGTTTCTGCTATATGGGCTTACGTAGTTTAATTGATTGATTTTTACGAAGTTCTTGTTTAAGCATGGTTTGGTTTCTATTTTATTTGTGTGTGTTTCTGTAGTGTAGATTGAACTTCCGACAGTGCAGACATGGTCTAATAGATTATCCGCATTGACTTAATAGTGTGTTGTACTATACTCACAAAGGGAGGTGATCAGTGGAGCGAGATTGATAGCAGCATCAGATTTACTGAACTGGAACAACCCTACTCTTCTGAATCATCCCTTAACAAATAACAGTACTCATTCAGGGTGAAAATGTGTTGCAAGTTGTCAGTTTGGTTAAGAGTTGCTTAAACATATCCGTGGGTGCAAGAAACCGATCAGAGCTCGACACAAGCTGTAAATAACTTGATCAACTTAATTTACCCCGAGCACCCCTCTCTTTCCAATTCATTAACGAGATGAGGCTGCTTGCATGAAAGAAGGGGGAAGCTGCAAGTATGTCAAATGGGATGTTGCCTGTGCCTAATTGTTTGACTGATAGTGAGAGATGCTGTGTGCTGCCAGTAAGGCAACTACAAAGTATGCTTGTGTTTTAAATATCAAATGAAATAATTTTGGCAGTAATTGTATGGGCTTTTCGTCCATTCGTACTTCGGTACTGTTAAAACAGGAAAAATTATGTGTACATATCGTAAAATATCAGGGTTACGGACAGGCTCGGACTGACCATAGTGTCATTGTGCCAATGGCACAGGCACCCTTAGGTTACCGTACTTAGGTTACCATACTGTCCGCTGATAACCTTTCCTTTCAGGCAATAATTCCCTTCTCACTTCTCCCTCCCTTTACTTACTTTTTTAATGCATTTTTTAAACCCACTCCAAAATTTGCAAATACTAGCACAACTTGAAATATAAAATGTGTATTGAAGAATGCACTCCGAAACCAGAAATAACGACAGAATACGAATATAAATAAAGCTTCTTGAGCTCGACCCCCGGACTTTGCTTCTGCTTGGGGAGATTCGAGCGCTTCCCCAAACCCCTTGACGGTTGGAGGCACCATCACTTGAAGCTGCCTGTAAAACGCGTGGCGCCCCTCCCCGGTTATTTCGATAAATGGCACAGGCGCCCTTTTCTACCCAGTCCGACTCTGGTTACGGAGAAACAAGATCCAGTTGAACCAAGAAACCGACGACACTTGTGACGTCATACGTCCTGCATTAGTGCATTTAATTGTGATTTTTCAAAACTTTCAATCACTTGCAGGAAAAATTAGGTGTGTTCTTATTTTGGTGGCTTCCACTTTGATTTTACAGTAGACAGGCCAATATATATGGACATATTTACTGCAAAACTGAACTAGAGATTTTCATTGCAATAAAAAATTCTTAAACCACTAAATAATGGAATAACAATTACCAGGTTCTTAAAATTTAGTACACAACAAAAAATATAATTCTGTCGTACAATTTTTACTAGTTATAGCTCTGTTATGGCACCTCCCTTTACCAGCTATTTCTTCTTCTCTAAAAGTCTGGTAATGTTCAAAATTGAGCCAGTTCAGCCATACAAGCATTAAGTTGCTGACTTAAGGCCCAAAGAAATTAATTTAAAATATAAAAAAAAAAAATTAAAAAAATTTCTCACTTGGCTTTATTGGCGGTAAAAGTTACTTTTTTTATTTTTAAATGGTACTGATGATTTATGCAAATACTCGAACTTCAGTACTGATACACAACCAATTTACGTTGCTGCTAATTTTCGAGTCATTTAATCTCTAGTTATGTGTTCAAATGCCGACTATCTTGATAGGTTTGTCGGCGTTTAAACATGTAACAACTAGTGTTTAAATGACTATCGAAAATTAGCAGCAACGTAAATTGGTTGTGAATCAATATTGAAGTTAGAGTATTTGCATAAATCATGAGTTGTACACTTCAATGTAAACGATCCTTTAAAATGGTACTAATGCGCTAAATCTTTATACGGTAATAAAGGTAAATAATGAACACAGCATTGTGCATAATAGATTTCAACACTTACATAGATATTTGCACAAACAGTGATCAATGCAACTTAAAACTTTCAACTTCTTTCGATGTGTTTGTGGAACTTTACCGTACGATTATTGAAAAGTAACCAAATAATCTGTACCTAATTTGTAGTTGATGTATTGCAGGAAGCTAGGTAGTAGGTATGTTTAGGTGTATTGTAAAACAAACAAAAAACAATTGTTTCTGAGAAAAATAAATGGAATTACACAGCATTTAAATTTAAATTAAAGCAAACCTAAATATAATGAAACAAAATAGAATCATTTAAGGTGCTTTATTGTTTTTATTTACCCGTTTGCCTAGACTTGGGTTCAATAGGATATTTTTCTTATTATTTTTCTTTTATTGTGTATTATCATTTCCATCGAGAACATTGTTCATATTTTGTGTGTACATGCAATGGTCGTTTACTTAAGTTTTCAAGAACCGGTAATAACCCTGCACATTAGTGACAGTTAGGAAAATAGTGAAAATTCCAAGCCTGAAAAGTCTGAAAATTCTTGAATTTTAATAATTAATAATAATAAAAATGATGATCAACAAAGAAAAAACTGGGACAGACTGGGCTCATTATGAGACTGCTTGCTTCTACCCCACAATTAAAATAATGTTTGAAAATAATATTACCAGAAAGTAAACAACATCTTTCTTTGCTTCATTATATCATTGCCAATGCGAAAATTAACCAGTTGCATAATTATTTTATTCCTAATTTGGAAAAACGTCTTGGATTCCACATGTTTCATTCGAAAATCACGATAATTTTAAAAGTCGCGCAGTTATTATACATTCTCTAATTTTCACCTGGACATGGTTCGAAATAATAAAAAAATGTTAGGGACAAATTGTGCTGCGAAGTACCGTCAGCTAGTGGCAAACAGTCTAGCTCACAGCATTAGCGCAGATGTCCCATTAAAGAACTTGCTATGTTTTTTTTAAAGCGAAAACATTTTCCTTACTTATTCCTTGTACCGACTGTGTGG
This sequence comes from Lithobius niger, assembly GCA_023313725.1. NCBI lineage: Eukaryota > Metazoa > Arthropoda > Chilopoda > Lithobiomorpha > Lithobiidae > Lithobius > Lithobius niger. Next base: position 72,748 of record JAHWFP010011477.1, on the reverse strand, counting down.
TATCCAAGTATAAGATCAACCCATTTTCCTCATGGTTTTTTGTCCTTACTAAGAGTGACCTACAGCCACACTGCCAGTTTTTGTTTTCTATAATCCATAGCATTTAAATTTTATACACTTAATCCGTAGTGTCATTGATAGATGTGGTTCTGTATTCCTTTGTATACTATGGTTAATTTAGGCTCCTGTAACGTTGAACTTAGTGAAGTATTCTATTCAGGTGAACCCATGTTCCTTTTATAAGAAGTCTTTTACAGTTCATTGTCTTTGTTGCCATTCCTTTTGGTCACCACCAACTGTTTCTGCATTTGCTCTTGCCAAACTATGCAGCCTTTGAAGGTATTGATCCAAATACACCGTAAAGCGAAAAGGGGGTGGTTCAAGAGTGACCTAAACCACGCCTCCCCTTTTCCTGATGACTCAAGCAGTATGGCTGACCTGTTGTCAGACTATGGTAAATTGGATCCATCAAAAAAGGCAATATTTTCACATTCGGGAGCCATTTTGAATACGGGGTGCGCAGACCAATCAGACAGCAGAGCGTCACACCGCGCAGTGCTGCCCTCTTGTGATTGCTGCTGCAAAGCTGTTGTCGCCTCCCTCTGCCCCTCCTCCTGCTCATAAGCTGTAGGGGGACTTGGTGGTAGTGAAGTTACCCGGATAATGTTCAGAGCGTACCCCTGCAAAGGAAGCTGGGATAGAGGTCCCTTTCACGCCGATGAAACTGCGCCACACATTCTAGCTACTGAAGCTGCATTTTGCTGCAGTGGTGATGCTGTAGATGCGCACTTGTCCAAGAGCCAAATACTTGCCGTAACCTAGGGGGTTTTTTTTGTACCGTCGTTTCTTAAAAATACAGTATGGCGAGAAGAAAGAAGAAAACGTCTAAAAAATGTTGGAGTTATACGAACGGATATAACGAAGCCCTAACCATTGACGTGTAAGTAGCTATTTGTTAGTCTGTAGAACTTCCGGAAGCCGTTCGTGTCAAGCTTGCGACTGCCTTGGTTAGTCTAGTTCAGAAGGTATGCCACCTATGGTACAATCTCACCTGGCTAGTTTCCAAGGTAGGTGGTTTAAGCCTTAGTAATAAGTATGTACCAGTACACAAATTATTTTTCTTGTTTAAGAGTAATAATGAAACGTTAGTTAACCGAAACACTACGGAGTGCATGGAATGGTTCGTCCTCACACCTGAATGAGTTCTTGGACGACTTCCGTATTTCTTGTAGTCCCCAGAAGCCTTACATTAACTATGTGCTGTTGGGTGTTGTATTAATAGGTTAAATTTGCAGACATTTACTTCCATTAATCGTGCATGTATCCTGCACATTTTTTTTTCCTTTTGCATTTTTTGTGTCTTTTTTTGCCACCATTTAATATATAAAGGTACGGTAACATAGATAGTGATCACACCTGGCTACTTTGCACATATTATTTATTAGACATATCACGTAATTCCAAAAGTTTCACAGTTCTTGTTGAAAGCGAAACACACGTAAGTGTGAAAGTGGCAGTTTTCTGTTTTATTGTCTCCAAGAGGCATTTCCGCTTCTATTTTTACCGAAGCCATAAAATTGACCTCTAGCCTACTGTGATTAAATTTGATTTGCACCTCTTTCGTGCCAATTTACTTTGTTCTGCCTTATGTCGTACCAGACACTAACAATGCAAGAATGATTTAAAACTCTTATCAACTAAGGTTTATAATCTTGAGAATGACCGATAATTTTGCTTCTGAATTCAGTATTTCAAAATAGTTTGCAATTAACTTATGCTGTTTAGATTCCGAAAACACTTTATAAGTTTTAATGGCAAGAGTGAGTGAAATCAAGTGGTAAAAAATGTAAAGTATAATATTGAATTACACTAAAGCATCTTTTTATGTCCGTGTGGTAGTTCCGTTGGAGTGGCGAGACTTGGATTCACTCAATTGACAAAACTGTAAGAACCATGAAAAGTATAATTCAGTAGGAAACATTTTTAGTAACCCAAAAATATACAGGAAATAGTTTTAAAGGATGGGTTTGCATGGGAATGAACGGGTTAACCTGTATAAAGCAAGGAATACTTGTTTGTAAATATTTATTACTTAAACCAACCGGCAACCAATACGACACTACAGATGCTGTCTAGATTATCATCACACTGTTTTTGTTTATCTTATTTTACCGATTTTTAAGTGGGTAAACAAAGGAGGGGGTGTGGTCCATTGAGGCATTGTACAATTGTTGTGACCTTACCCACAGTACATAACTTGTATTGAAGTAAGAACATACTTTGGTGAATTACTTGTGGCTTAGGATGAAATATAAGCTAAGCGGCTACCCCATTGAATGATTATATGTGCGATGAATAGTGAAAGCTTGGCTGCCGTGTTTTCAGCATAGCATTTAAGTAAAATGTTAGAAACCCTGCTCAATGTGCATTTGCGAACCACAATTGCACCACTGAAAGGTTTTTGTGGTGTATGCTGAGACTATACTTCTCAAAAGGGATAAAGGGCTCTAAAGATTATATAACCATTTCCTCTTAGAAAATGCTTACAAACCGAGCCCTGGCAGAAAAATACAAAAAAATGTAGTTAATGGACCTATGAAGAAATATATTTCAGTGGACCCAAGCAGTCTAAAAAAGTATTAAGTATAGCATACAAAGAAAGTGGGTAGGCTGATAATTCATCATGCAAACATGCTCTTATTTTAACACAAGTTCTTACTGCAAATCACGCCATAACTAAGCCTCTGTCATAATTTACACCTTCAATGGACCATTAACTATGTTATGCAAATAAAGCCAAGCTTGAATGATTGTGTAATGTAGGCTATCCTCTACTGAAAGTTATGCTGTGCTTCTGCCATGAATGTGGACCCATTATATAAAATGAATGGTGAAAGTTAGCTATTTCGTTTTAAGCATCGCATCTAAGTCGAAAGTTAATGTAAGCTACAGCTCCATTTTCTCGACCGTGAGTTTGCTACTTAAATGTTGGACACACAGAAAGGTTTTTTTTCGGGTCCCTTTGACCAAACCAAACATTACTGAAAGGTGTGATAGATTCTAAAGGCCATGGTAACAGCTTCATCATCTACAATTTCACAATTTCTAATTTTTCCTGGCCAAATATTTCAAATATGAGCCAGCAGATTTCTAGGCAGATTTGAATTGTATTGTGGGTCAAATGTTTCCTGACTTTTTGCTGACTTATTTGTAACTTTATTTACCCATGCTTAGAAAATTCCCACACACTGAGCTCTGCGATAGAAAAAAATGCCAAAAAAAAAAGAAGTTTGTGGATCTAGAAGATATTTACGTAAAAATAAGTGCCCCAAGTAGTTCGTAACAAAGTAGTATATCATACAAGCCTGCAACTTGACAATCCATTATTAGGAAAGATTTGGTTTTTGTTGTGAGGCACTTTCACGTTTTTGCACGTAGCCGCACAAATTAAGAGCTTCATTTAAATCGTAAAGAGGAAAAGAGTACTGCACCCTGTAGTTAAAACTAACATACTTCTGTTATTGCGGTTATTTAAAGTTTTCCAAAAAGGTAAAACTGTGCAATGGAAAATCACTTATTAATGTACTACTTCCCGTCTTCTTCAGATCATTATAGCATTGATTTACAATGCGGCGCCACTAATATTCTCTCTGGGCTATAAAGTCTGGTCTGTGGCTGTTTGGGAATCCTGAAATTCATGAAGTGGCCACTAAAAGTTGATAGCCATATGGAGCATTGTGATCATTATTGATTTCCATCCGCAGTGCCTCAAGTTGCTCGTTCTCATCCTGCTTAGGTTAATGATAAAACGCTTCGCAATTAATACACACTTTTTAATCCAAACTATGAAGTTTTAGAAACTTGGGAAATTACCGAACCCTACGCATAGTGCAGGTTCTACATTACTCTGTGGTATATTTTTAGATTAAAAAGTCTGTGCTTCTCTTTATAAGGCACTTTAAGAATTTATATTGGTGATCAATTGCTGAATTAAACTTTCAATTGGTTGATGTCATCTATAGAAGCATTAAAAGTGGAACTATTTATTTACATTAAGACTTTGTTAATTTGCAATTGTTAATTTTATAGAATATTCTTGCAGCTGTTGTGGTGCTTTATGCTGGAGGATGGATTGTTCCTTATTTTTTGAATGTTTGAAATGCTGTATTGCGTAGCTGTTTTCTGTGCTTGACCCAACTGTATTCAGATTACTTGCAAAATTTGGCAAAGCAGACTAATAAAGATGTAAGAGTAAAAAGTCGAGTTTAACTAAGTCAAGCAAAATTATGAATAACTAACTGGTAACCTGTGTAAGGATTGCAATCCGTGTAACCCGGCTAAGGATGGCATGTACCCGTCGTGGCATCCGTTACCCAGATTGAAATAAGGCACTGTTTTTATTGATGGTGATACCTCATTGGCTACGGTGTTAACGTAGATGGTCGCTTAAAAAATGAGGTTCCAGTGTTTTGAAAATAAACAAAGGCCAATGAAGAGATTTGGATACTATTAACCCTTTATAGCCTGGCGTCCCTTTAAAAGGACGGCTACTGAACGGCAAAAATACTAAGTCCCAACGCGAGTTTTGTGATGGGTCCCCAAGGACCCTGAGTAAAGCGAGCAGCAACAGCCCAGTGGTTGGTCAGCATCCTCGTCTGCAAACCAAGGCAAATTCCGCAACCGACCCAACTATCGTATGGGACTTAAAAAAAAAATATCTAGTTTGACATGGGCATTAAAGGGTTAATGAAGTTTTGTACGCCGTAAGAATGGTATTTCTTAGTTCAGTTAATTGCAGAATATCGCTATTTAAAGGGCCGTGACATTGGCCAAAGAATTATTGTGAGAAAAGTTAGATGATTCATGTTTCTGGGAGGCACCTCAGTCTTTGATTTTTGAGGTCGAAAGTTTTGAATGATGCACTTGCGAGCCATTACATCTTAAATTACTGTTTTAAATGTTGAAAACTTGTTGGGTTATTATCCATTTTGTGTTTTGGTTTTAATGAAGAAAAACAGTTCCAACTCCTTGGCCCACTACGTTTGATGTTTAGCGCTCCAGTTAGGCATGATACCATGGTATGTCGATCCTAATACCTATCGAAGGTAATGCGATCGACAGACCATGAAGATACAAATGCAGTAGCATTAAAGCTCGATTAATCAGTGCATCTCGAATTATGAGCATGAGAATGGTACTGTTTCTAAACTAGAGGGATGTCTGAGGGAAGTGAGGAAAACTGTTTCTTAACTCGAGGAGACTGATCCAAACTCCTCCCACTTTACATAGGCGTGACGTCATGGAGCTGAGATGTTGCTGAGGAAAGTGAGGCAAGTTTTTTCTCACTCACTGATCCAACATGGCTGCCATCACACATTAGTAGCTGAGATGGTGGTGTTTCTAAACTGTAGGAAGTGAGATATGGAAAATGTCTAAATTTAGAAACAAATTCCAATTAAACATAGATTAATAACCATTTGTATTATGTTCTTAATAACATTTCTCTTGCTGAAAATAGATGTGGCAGCGATTATTGCTAAGTTTTCTAATGTTGAGAACGACAAGTGAGGCAGTGGTGTTTCTAAACTGATCGGTTTTGGTGACGTTGAGGGGCGTGGCTTAGAGGAATCCATCTCACTCTTCCCTCTAGTTTAGAAACACACCCAATAGCTAAAAGCTTTATAAAAAAAAATAAGATTTAAATTAATGCCTCAGGAGGGTTGCTCATGCTTCATATTTAAACTTAATATGTATATTGGGCATGACAACAGGAGAAACAAAATTTGTTCCCTACAAAAAAATTAATATAATGGAACTACACTATTCTTGATTCAAAAATACAGTTCGATTGCTGTTATTGCGCGAACATTATCTGTCTTTATTGGTAAAGTTATTAGTTGGTACATGTGTTCACCAAGTCCAAAAATGCTTACATAATAAATTTGGTATATAAGCATTTTGGACTTGGTGAACACGTGTACCAACTTTTATTAATTTCCAGTTTGTCACCTGGGAGATCTGGACTTAAGCTGGTATCTGCGAGTTTCATTTTTGGCTTGCATTTATACAATGGTCTCTGCAGACTAAACCATTTGTCCTAGAAAGCTGGTTCTTGGCACATTTGAAAGAAACACTTCTGTATGCCCTTTATATATAGAAGCAGAAATTTCAATTGGTCGTGCTATTCTGGAGTTATGGGGCCCTGAACGATCTGTTTTATTGTTTTAAACATTATTATGCAACAATGCTACAATCAACAAATGCCAGCCGCAATGCATAGACTGAAGATTAAAGAAATGCTAACAATGCCATTATCCTTGTTACGATTTAGTTTATGTAATGGTTTGATGTCACACTCGCATTTTAAAGCCAAAATAACCGTTGCCCATTTGGATTGCCTTCCTGTTATAATACAAATAAAGGCCGAAGCTGAAAGAGAGCTGCAGACAAAACTAACTTCCAACAGAAACACGTGCACTGAATGAGCGAGCAAAATTCAGTGCGTTTGCAAGTAGTACAGAACACCAGCTTGGTGTTCACAAATTAAAAAAAACAAAAAGCTAACTCGTTTGATGTTTAAGGTAAGGTTTAATTGATCAAAAGTCAAAACAGTGAAGGAACACAAACTTTCCTGTAAGATTTCGTATACCACAATGTTGGTGTACTGTTTAGTCCACGTGAAACCATACTGCTGTATTTAACCATTAGACACGTAAATAAAATTCAAACCTTAGCCCAACCTTCTAATTATTGTAGGAATAATATATTCTACAATACAGGGTACACATTAACCTACTTAAGGGCCTACTTTTTGAACGACCTCGTCTCCTTACCCATCATCCTCTTGATCATTCATACACCACTTTTCAAGCTTTTAGATTCAAGTTTCAGGCATGAAATTTCATTTTTAATTTGAAATATGTGCGCAGGTTTTCAGGACTCGCATGAACCCTGAATTACTTAATCTATAGGTCTGTATTAAGCACACTAAGACGATTCGTTTTTACAATTTTTCACCGATGTCATTTAGCCAATCAGAATGTACCAATCTGATCTTATCATGTTCTAAAATAAAAACTAAAAACACGTGAGTACAGCACTAAGCTTTCAAGTGGACTAAACATTGCAACAACATTGCGGTATACGAAACTTTACAAGAAAGTTTGTGTTCCTTTTGTTTTGACTTTGGATCTGTTAAACCTTACCTTAAACATCTTTGTTGGTTGTGTAATCCTAAGTTGAGCGTTGACTGCGCACCATTCACCCTGGAATTGTACTGGATGTTGAAGATCGCTATTTTAGGGGAGAAGTCATGCCGAGAAGCATGGAGTTCTACAAGAATTATTCTTGTATTTTTCGAAACAAGAACAGGAAATTAGTGACGAATAAAGGCACTGTCACACTGTACATATTATACGAATTCTTTGCAGCTGTCTTAAAGTAACCCGCTCTCACGTTGGAATTATGGTGAAGATTTGAAGATTAGGATATAGTTATGCAACCCCCCCCCCCCCTTCCCAACATAACTTACTTCAGTACATCAAATATATCGTAAGCATTGATGATTTCACTAACCAGTACTGTGTTCTACCAAGCAATCTATTGGCACATATTATATGCCACAGCCCTCAAAATGCTTCTGCACGCAAATCGTTGCCCGAAATATTAATGTTCGACCATGATATCACTTATCAGTGACAATCGCTGCAATGGATTACATTGCCGAGAGTTTCTAATACTACAGTCTTTCATCGAGTCGTGTTCTCTGCTTTATGAATATTTAGTATTGACGATATGCAAAATTTATTGACGTACAGTCGATTATGGCAGCTGACGCAGTAAAAGAAAATATCGAGTTATATTCCCCTTTCCGAAAATGTTTCTATTTGCCACTTCTGCTGTTGACACATAGCAGTGAATTCAATGGTCGGATAACTTTAAGAATGGGGCTGCAGGAGCAGATTTCTTTTTTCTTCTTTTTTTTTGTGTGCTTGTGTGTGCAATGACTTAAGACTTGTCAAAATACAATTACCAATTGCTCAGTTGTGAACAAGTAAGTATCTTACTCGGTGTAAATTTTTGATGACCATTGGTCTACTTTGCAAATAAATTTGGTGTAATTAGGCAGCACTTAATGGAAACCGGTAAGTGAATGGTTCACTGGAACTTAATAGTATAAGACAACCACGATTTTGATCATAACCAACATGTTTGTGCTGCTTGACCAAAAGCACAAAATGTTATATGTACATATTCAGACGAAATGAATCGCGTTAATTCAGATAATTATTTTCAACAATTCTCTGGGTGCATTTCAATAATTGAATTAAAAGCTGCTTGCTTATGTTGTGTCTAACCTAAATAATTGGGGAGAAGAATGCCCTTTAAAAATTCTGTCACTTAATTACAATGCTGTCAAAGTCTCCGAGAACGAAAAAGATGGCTTAACTGCATTTCATGCCATTTTGCTACACTTTTTTTTTTATCCGCAATTGGTGTTCAGATCAATAGGGGCTGAGTCTAACATCGTTATTAGCCTTCGTTTTTTGATCAGTGTGCAACCCTACTTAACTTTGTAACAGAGCCTGTATTCTAAAATTAATAACCTGATTAAGTAACTCGTATTACAATTATTATTTGTAATGTTCACGGCATTTCAAACTGTAACTGTTAGATATTATTATTGTTTTTAATGTCCACGGCACTTCTAACAGTGTTTGTTCACAATATGCCTATTTTTTTAATGACTGCAATTTCTTGATGCCTTTCGATGGAATAATATGACAAAAAAAAAAAGCTTTAAGGCCTGTGTAAGTAGAAATAAAATTCGGGTTGGGAGAGTGGGGTATTGATAAAATAATTTTAACCTATTTTGGGTGTGGGTGGGGGGGGGAGGGGTGTATAGTCCTAGTCCCCGCTGTGCTGTAAGCTAGTCATGTTGGTTTGGGAGACTCATGGTTTTACGGACAAGTTTGTGGCTTCATGGTCCAAAATGGTCTAATGATTAGTGATGTAAAAAGCATCAATCCAGTTAGGAAACGTTTGTATATCCTCTCTGACTGTAAATTAGAAGTATAATTATCCGGTTACCATTCAAGAAGACAAAGATGGGTTAAAGGGAACTACGGCATCAAAGGCTAGTACTACTCACAATGAATTTTGGGGTTCCCTAATTTGATTCTTTCATGGAGCTGTTATCAATCAAAGGAGCTTGCTTCCATTTTGGCTTTCCTGTGTGACATTTGGTCAAACCCTATAAAGGCTGCAAACTATTTTCATGGGGGATGAGGCAAAAATAAGCATTTTATAGTGGTGTTTCATTTTAGGTTGGCTTTCCTCTGGGGAAACTGTTTTGTTTCATGCTATTTCTTCGTGGGAAACTGAACTTATGGATACGGTAGTTTCTTTTAAAGGTGGTTGGTGTTATGTTGGGTTTCCTCTAGGAAACAGTTTTGTTGTGTCCTGTTTAACGTACATAAATGTTGCAAATGGTATTTCTCGGTGGGATTCAGTAAGACTAGGGATACAGTACGCTCCTTTAAATGTGGTTGGTTTTTATCCCAACAAAGAAAAGGAAACTTGCACACTTTGTTTGTCCATTCACTGACGAAGAAGCTTGGGGAGTGAGAATGCCTTGTGAACAAGACCAAGGAACAATCTGTTTGCGTACCTGTTTCTGCCAATTGTTCTTCTTCCACCGTTCATCAAAAGGATTGCGAAGACACTGGGAACCTTCATTCTGATAGCTATGGACTGGCCAACACACGGAATTGAACTCTTCATAAATTACCCAAGGAAGAATCCAGAAAACTCAAGCTTCTAACTCAGAAAAGAGGAACCGTGATCCATCAGAACCCTTCAACCGGGTTGAAGGGTTTTGATGGATCACGGTTCCTCTTTTCTGAGGAAGGTTTCACACCTGGATGAAGGTTTCACACCTGGAAGGCTTCACACCTGGATGCTATCCTAACACTCCTCAAGGCAGACAGCCTTTCGGACGAAGTTGTCTTCGGGATCGTTCACAGCCTTCGAAAGGAGCACCCGGTCCCGCGTTGTTACCAAGGAAATGGCTTTGATGGCGTCCTTGGTGCAGTAAAGGGCTCCAACTATAAGGAATCTTCTAACTTCTTAAATCTTCTCTTCTCCAACGGTGTCAACATGACACGAAGCATGGTAAACTAATCTGCGATCTACTGTTTTTGTAAAGTTGCTCTGTCCGTAGATTTCTGTGATTGAAGACTTCAGGATTTTATCCCTCATTAAAGCCCTTCGTAGTGGAAAGACCTGTCGTGAGGAAACTATTCCCAGCGAGGGACCTTCCTCTTGTGTTTCAGAGTCTCCTCATTGGCCCACATGAAGCACTGGCTTCAGCTTCGCTAGAATTGCTGACAAGGAAGATGGTTTCAAATTACCCTAGCTGCAGGCAAGAGGTGCTCCGAAGTTCAGGCCCTCAACATAGACGAAGGTGAACAGAAGCTTGCTTCAAATTATTCCTAGGTCCAGCTGCTACCTAGAGAATCCGTTCGAGCGAATGAAGACCTTCAGAATCTTCAACAGCATTTGTCATACCTGCTTTGGGACCAATTGCTGGCGAAGAGCTGGAGAAACTACAATGCCTTTCTGCACACATTGATAACACTTGGAAGGCTGCGAAGAATCGGGTCTTGAAAAATAGGCCTATTTTATACCTTATGTACGCCTGTATCGTATCTCCCAATCCCCAGCATTTATGACGGGCTTTCAACTGTTACTCTAACCTACGGTATATAATTTGGGGTAATTTTGTGAACGTCATATCACTTTGAGGTCTTTTGTAGGGCTACATTGTGTAGGCCTACACTTTATGGTCTATTTTTCAATACTTTATGAACCACCCTGTATACACAGCACATCAGGCTAGCAGAAGTCTTAGGAGTTAATTTGTGCACGGAAATTTTCTGAAAAAAAAAAAGAGTTCAGGAACAGGAGAGGCTAAATATTGAGGAGGAGCTAACTGTCAAAATGTTACAATCCCTGGAATTGGAGTTCAAATTATAGTTGGTTGCGTTCGAGTGAACTCTAATGCGTTTTCACAGTTACGTGTATGGGGTTGCGAGCTCTGTTTTTTTTTTTCTAAACAGCGAAGCTGTTTTTTTGTTCAGTAAATTTGTTGGCTTTTTCGCTTCCTTTTATTGTAATTGGTGCGGTCTGGTCTATCATGTGTACGGTATGTCCACTGTCCACCCAATTTTGTTTGCGAAAAAACGAAGCATTCGAAATTCGTATTTATGTTCAGGTTCCACCCAAGCTTTGTCCCATGTTTATTATTTGATGGTAATGCACTAGCATGTGTTATCTGGATGGGTAGTTGATTCTGGATCGTTGCAGGCAGATGCAGTATCACGGCAAACAATAGCGGAAACAATTCAACTGGCTTCTCGAAGCCCGCATTGAAGAAGTAAATAAGTCATTCGTCATGTCGGCCTCAAAATTAAAGACTTCGTACCCTATGATTTAAAACTTGAAGATTTAAGTAAAAAACCAAGACCATTTTATGTGGTACGAGTTATCCTTTCTCTGACTGGCAATGCTAACTCAAAACAAGATATAACATTCCCTGCGCCCAAGCATCGTTTTATCATATTCCAGTGAGCTATAATCCGATCTTGTGCTTCTCGCCTATTGTTGCCACATTGTTTCATTTTGCAGCATTGCGTTCTAGGGCCTCCCCCCCCTCCTGTTCAGTTTTTGAAAAATCTTGTGCGCAAACGATGTTAATTCGTTATTAAGAACCAAAATGAAACAATCCAGGTTTTCGCTTAAATCAAATATGGTGACAAGCCTTTAATTTAATGGGTGGCAACCATGACTGAACAACTTATTTAGTTCAACGCCGTCTTCGGGAAGCCAATGGAATTGTTTGCAAATTATTTTCCTTGTTTGCAGCAAATACTACAACTGCATGCAACAGTACAGAATCTAGCAGACACACACTTCACCATTTAGGAAAAAAAGCATTAGAGTTCGTGTCCCCATGGAACCCACAGTGCTGAAGGTACAAAAATAAAAAATGGATCCCAGTTCACTCCAACGAAACGAACTATAATTTGAAGTGCAATTCCATTGAACAAGGATAGTGACATACCAACCTCCATGCATACGCGCATACATGGACATCACTAATCAAACAAAACGGTTGGTTAGTTCGCTCATTAAGCATACACACATAAAACAAATGCCAAAACAAAATGCCTACAAAATTTAAAATACACACATAAAATGAACACCTAATCACTCACCCGAAATAGAACTAAAACAAAAAAACAATACACAGCTAAAACAAACTCCGTCAGAGTCTGCACATTTCACAAAATACACACAGCCACTCAAACGAAACGACTTATATTAATATAAAACGACACATTAAACACACACACACATTTCAAACACACAAATTGCATTGAGTTTCTGATGTTACCAGTGACTAAATACAATCCTTGTTCCCTGGAACTGGATTTCAATTATAGTTCGTTTCGTTTGAGTGACCTCTACTCCGGTTTTTATACCTTCGCAGCTGTTAGCTCCATGGGGGTGCGAGCTCTGAAGTTTTTTTTCTAAACTGTGAAGCTTTTGTGTTCAGTTAAAGGACTTTCCACCCAGCGTCATTTTTCTCGATCCTCTACATCAAATACGGCCCCAAAGTTTTATTTATTTACTGTTAGTCAAACCCTAGCTAAAAATTTGTTTTAAAATGTGGCGTCTACGAAATTTTCTGTTGAATATTGGTAATTTTATTTACTGCATCTCTCACGTATATGATCCTTTGCGTGCCTACAATAACCATGACGTTTCATTGTTTCCGGTTGTGACGACACAGTTTTTGTGTCAATGCTGTCACGTGGCTCGCAATTCGTCTACTAGACCAGACGTCGTTCCGTGTCGTTCAAGTGATCACGATTCGGCGTAGTAGTACTACGCCGAATCTTGCGACTACAGACGTGACTACGTGTGGCTGTTATAAGGCAGGCCGGATGGATGTTGCTTTAATATGTTGGGCCTATGAATCAAATATTTTTGGCGCGAAGCGAGGCCGAAATCACAAAATAACCACACATCAATTAACAACGCCAGATTTTGTATTACACCAACAGGTGGTTTTGAAAAAGAAAAGTTAAATTCGGACATGTTGAGGAATAATCAAGGTGTCAAAATGCACAGGTGGTGTGAGCTGCTCACCAGTAATCTGAAACTGAAACTGCCGCCAACGCCATCCAGTGATGCTCTACAAAAGCAAATGAACCCAGAAAGAAGATGCGATGACGCAACCGAAAAGATGAGCCACAAAGCTGTGTCCTATGCAACACAGGTTGTTTGCAATAGCTTCGCTCCCATTTTGTCTGCAGTATAACTAATGGCACCCTAGTTTAGATAAATTGTATAAAAGAATAAGCTCATCTTAACAAATTCGAATTAGAATAGATGGTAACGATTCGTGACTCTTTCCCCCATTACAGTGCAAGATCTGAACTGTAATGACTACTTTCCCCCATTACACTGCAAGCGTATTGAGGATACCTCCCATACATACATATACAAAATGTTGTGTTGTAATTGTTGTATGTAGCGGACTAATTTTTGTGTGGATGAATCGTTCAATTTTCAAACTAGCTGGACATTTTGGAAGCAGAATTCCAGAAAGGGGAGTGGGAAAACTGAGAGATTACAACCAGGAAACTGATGATGTAGGGCAAGAGAATGGACTAGGAAAGATACTGAGCTAAAGGGGCTTTGCTAGTCTCTCTCACTAAATGGGCTGACAGTTCTGGCCGAGTCCGTGCCGTGGTCCCCTTCCTAAGTAACAAACAATTGTTGCTGGTATTAGGTGTTTGCCTGCAGGTACCAATGGCCGTGTTGATAATCGACTTAAAGCAAATAGTGCACAGTTGGTATATGATTGCATAGCCATGACCACAATTTACTATTTGTAAAAGAGAGAAAAAGCACCTGCCCTCTGCCTTGTAAATAATTCGTCTCATGATATAAGTTTTGCTTTTTTAGCATAAGTGTTTTGTTTGTATTACACTTTATTGATGGTTGCTACATTCATATTTTGCAATGGTTTAAAGTTAGTGGCTTTCTTTTGGGTTTTACGAAGTGTTTGGCACATTTATCTGTTTGCTTATTGTAATGAAATGCCAATATCCACGAATTTTAAAGAAAGAGTCGTTGCTGTCTGCCGGAGGTTGTGATGTTCATACTCATTTTGTCTTAGGCATCAAACTAGAAGAGATGTGAGTGCCTTTTCTTGTTATAATAAAGTGTCGCTGTTTTTCAAAAGAAAGACTCTGAAGTTTTGCCAGGTCATGAACAGAAGTAATAAAAAATATGGAATGAATCCGAGCCAGATATTGTTGAGTAGGTTCTAAATCTTCAGAAGTTCACCTACAATTTTGACAGGTTTTGACATTCAAGATTAGTAAGCTACCATTACCCGGATTCTGTCTAATTTTAGGGTTAAAACCTAACATCTGTATGTAAACTTAGGTTTTGGGTGACCGGTGGGTGAAATAACTATAGTACGTTGCTACCTTTTAAATTCATTAAAATTTCAGTTGCAATCATCTCTGTTGAGTTATGTTATGGAGAGCATGAGCTTGTCTTAACTGAGACCAATGGGGCGAAACAGGCGGTCTCTCCTTGCTTTTTATTGTAAGCTGCTAATTGATAATGTATTTAGCTCATCATTTGTTATATTATGGTCCCCCTCAAAAACCAATTACAAAGAATCTAACCTGACAATTTCACTATTCTGGTACGCAATAAAAAGAATATAATGATTTTACCTCAATTTCCACCTATAAGTTCTTTTGTTGCGCTTTGTTTTTATTGGAGCCCACAAATCAAGGCCAACGGTCTCAGTACAAGTTTTTTTTCAAAAATTTTGAAAATAAGACCCACTTTTTTGGAATCAGAATTGTATTTTGGATCCTGAAACGTGGTCCATATTTCCCCTTTTTTTTTTAAACTTAACAAATTTTTTTGAATGAAAAACTGGCAACCAACATTTACAATGGAAAATATGATATATACTTGAAATGGAAATTAAGGGCTTTTGCTATTCCACTTCGACGTAACGACTTTTGTAGTAAGATGATGGTGAAATCTGAAGGAAGGTGAACGGGAAATACCGGTAACCAGCGATTACAGTGGCTGAATCGAACCACCTTTAAAAAATAAAGGGGGGGGTGGGGGTTGCACGACTGAGATTAACTTTGGGAGCCCCCAATAATGAGCGTATACCATTGGGTTTGTTTGATTTTGTATCAGCTCCTCAACCACCTATTTGACCCAACCAAATGCAAATACACACTATGAAGTGTGTTGGTCATTGGTTCTACATCTTTTGTTTATAAAACTTGTGTGATTTCTGGTTATAGTTATGATTATTGAAGAAAAGATAACATAACTACAAAATGTATGAAATATAAACCTGTCCACGAATCTAGTGTTGCCAGGTGGAAAAAACGGGGGTGCCTTGGTCAGTTTTGAATCCACTACTATACTCTTTAAGAAAATGTACACAATTTGTTATATAATACTTAATATTCGCTAAGGAATGGGCATGAAAGTGACATACTGTGCCCGTGAGCAGATGTCGGACATCTTCGTTAAATTGAATTGATTCCTTCTATTCACATATAAGTATGCTTAAAAGTGGCTCGCTGGAGGTACTTTAATTCTAGTGTACCATGTTCACTGTTAGACTTATTTACTGCTTTCCTGCAGATGCTTTAAGTTTTTTCAATGGTAGTTCCAATAAGTCAAGTTACAGTAAGGTATAACTAAGACACAGAACAATAACACATGAGCTATTACGAAACAGTCTCTCAGTTGTCATAGATCTGCCACTGACTAACTTGTTAGATAAATTGACACGTACACACAGGTATTGTATTTTAATAATTTGTGTGCTGAGGTTTTAATGATTTTTCCTCTTTTTTTTGCTTGGGTATTGAACAATAAGAACAGTTGGCACTGTAATGTGTGTTAATTTCTATTTTGTTTTGTATGATTTCAGGTACAGATAGTCTTGAATCATAATGGCTACGCTTTCCTTAAAAGTCAGTATAGTGGAGAAAAATGCAGTGAAGACCATGCAATTTGATCCCTCAACAATGGTCTATGATGCATGCAAAATTATCCGCGAAAAGATAACTGAAGCAAATCTAGGACAACGTAAGTTTGTTTCTTTGTGCAATTTTCAGTATAAAAATTATGTCGAGAATTGGTTTGTTGCTATTCATCCACTATTCGTCTCCGCCCCCCCCCGCCCCCCCTCCAAGACCCTGAAGTTTTTACGAGTAGGTGTACTGATAATATTTGAGTATAAATATAGTTATGCTCAATCTCTACTGCTGTTTCATTATGTTTGTTGCTGAAATATCGGTTCACTTGTTAGCTAAACGGGCACTGATGCGCTTTCAAATAATATAAAAAAATTCACCCAAAACCAAAACTGGTATACGAGAAGGAGCCAGGTTTCCAAAAAGGGTCCGCCTTTGAAGGTAGTGATATCATTCAACCAGGGAAAGGCCGCCAAGGTTAATCCTATTAGCCAAATTAATCAAACTGACTAATAATTCGAAAGTAAAGGAAAACTAAATATTACTACTCGCGGTTGCCAGTTTTTATTTAATGTCCAAAGTACATTCGGTGCAATTAATTTTGGCTACTAGGAATAGCCTTGGCGGTCTTTCCGTGAGTGAGTGATTCACTACTTTCAAAGACAGGCCCTTGATGGAAACTGGCGGCTTCTCTTAATACCAGTTTTGGTTTTGGGTGGATATCAAAACTTTAGTTGTAATGAGAATGTAGAAAAAGGTACACCGTCTTGTCTTCATCTCTAATCTTTTTTTTTTATGGAGGAATTTTATGTCGATCAATTTTCACATATTTTTTACATTTGCCATTGCCTAGTGATCCGTTATACCAGCAAAATTGACACGGTTTGGTTTATTCTATGTCCATGCTCACATGCTTGCTTCAGTTTCTTCAATCCCATTTTTGCGCACGCTGGCTAACAAATGCTGATTTTCCACTCAATCAGTGTATCGCCCTGTGTATAAATAATTACCCATTCCATCATCCAATTTGATACACTTTTATTTACTTTCTTTGTTCATATTTTGTCATGCTTTGTTCATGTCATATTTTGTAAAATCCCTGAAATTTACTGTTACTAAAACCTGAGACCGCAAAGCAGTTTCTTTGTTGGTTATTAGCATAAACCCCGTTTGCTCGTGGATTCTCTTATTGTTGCGACTCCATCATCTAACGTGTATCATCTTATTTTTACACAATCCATGGCAGCATAAATGTCTGATTAGTTTGGTTCTTTACAGTTTGCAAAAAATCTAAGGACCAGGTTTGATTGTCCAAGCCACTGTTGCTTGAAATCTTTCGTTGCAACATGGAAAAGAAACAAAATTTAAATACCTTGGTTGCAAATTTCAACCCTCCTACGTATTTGTTCTGACCCCTACTAGCCCCAAACCAACAAAAGGACAATGTTCAGATCACCATGCATTCGTTTGCAAACGTCAGCTGTGTAGGCCTGTGTCAAAATTTTCATGACTTCCTGTCGTGTGCGAATGATGTCACCTTTCCGACAACATTGGAGTCCTTTGGGAAACATCACTTATGGCAACGTTAGGGGTGACGCCCCTTCCGGTCACGTGAGGGATGAATGCCCTCCAGTCATATGAGGGAGGGGGTATTGATGTTATGGGGGATCACATGACATGTGGGTGATGGGGCCACCTACGATCATGTTGGAGTGATGATAACAGCAAAATGGTGGCGGCCTATGGTGCCATCTTGTTTTTCAAAAGGGTGGTGTTCTATGGGGCGTCCATCTTGTTTTTCAAAATGGTGGCTGCCTATGAGATATCCATCTTGTTTTTCAAAATGGCGGCTGCGTATGAGCGGTCCATCTTGGTGTGTGTCTGTGTGTCGCTTAATGCAGCCTTTTATCCTGCTAATGCCAAGGTTTTTATGATTAGTTACGGGAGTAATGGTTTAGCTGTAACGAAATAGGGAAATGGGATTATTAGGGCAACAGGAGAAAATCAAAGAATATGACATTTGTCTGGATCGAAGTGCAGGGAACTAGTCTTAGCCTCGGAAGCAATGTGAGTAATAACATCTTGAGAATCTGACTTTACATACAGTCAGTAAAAATGTTAAAGTGGTCGGATCCCGGCCCGCGCCGCCGGGGGCCGGGGGGGGGGGGGCCCCCCCGGAGGAGATACTAGATGGACGGCCCCAAGTCATCAACGTAACAAACATTACGGGACAAAAAAGCAAAAGAGAGATAGAATGAAGATATAAAAAAAGGGGATCTAAGACAGATCTTACGGAGACCAGAAGTAAATCCAAACTTCCCTCCAATCTAACCCGTGAAACACCATGCCACTTTTACTTTTTCCAAGATTTTCTCTTCTTTTCTAGCTAGTAAAATTGCGAGCTCTTCCTGCAAATCTAATTATTAGATTATGGTGCTTTTGAACCATGTTCACAAATGGTTGCATGCAGTTGTTATATCTTCAATGAGCAAACAAATCACAAAGTACTCTTGCTTCTCTATTCGCCATGAGTAGCCAGTTTATTTAAATCTGCATCTGAAAATAATTACAATTTGAAATCATCAGTTGTGGTAAGACATTATTAGCAACTTGGTTGATATGGTTGTGGACGAGTAGTTGTGCCAAGATAACTAATATTTCCAAGGTAATTCTAGCTCTGTTCTTTCAGAATACTCACTTCAAGCACGACCAAACTTGAGAATTTTCGGTGATTTTTACAGTCAAATGTTTTAGACAAGGCCCACGAGTCCGGCAAACACTTCCTAATGAACTTTTAGCTGAAGGCACATTTGAATTTCCCCCATTTTCGACCCTCCCACACTGGGCCTTAGGTCAGCTTTGCTGGCACTGGTATGTAGCCACTGTTCAGTTGGTTGTGCAGTTTTGGAAGGAAAGGCTGCCATCTTACTGCAAGTTAGTCATTCAGTCTCGGTGTGATGATTTTGTTAATCTGGCCGTATGCTGGCTCTTTGTTTGTTCAGCATTTGATGTCATTCCCTCATACTGATAAATTAACAAAATTGTTACTCTGAGCTAGGATTATTAGGTGTTTGAGGAGGATGCGACTTTCTAACACACGGCCTGCTTCATCGGCTGTACAACTCTCGTGAGAAGGATTTTGGTGCGATTGCAGCGCTAGATTCAAGACAACGGAAAATGCGCCGGCCATGAAGTACGACCATTGGTGTAGATACTGAAAAGCCTCACTAGAGGGCCTCCGAGCTGCGACCGTTTGGGCTCGATCTTGCAAGGAAGCCAGCGTAGCTGCCCCTCTTGGCTTACGCTTGGCAGGTCTATGCGTGCTGGAGCCTCTTCAAGACAAAATATTCGTTTAGCGTTTAAATTCAGTGTGCGGTACCATTAGTTTCTTAAGTTTACTTTTCTAGTGATCTGTGGCAAACTGATCGTAGCTGATAACATCGGATCTAGTAGGTGGCCGTTACAAAAATCCCAGCAAGGCAAGCCAGACGAGTGTCGCTTCGTTGCCGCCATTTTTACCGCCGACTAACGCCAATGTTTTTAGGAGGGCTCTGCTAGCATGCTAAATCGGTTCTCACACCAGTGATACATTCATCGCAGCAAATGACGCATCCTCCCCAACAACTAATAATCCTAGCTCTGAGGATGAACAACCAACTGGCAGCAAGTTAGACAGTCTTTCCTCCCAAAATCTGTTCCCTAATCAAGTGAAGACAGTGACTGACACACCCACTTTAGGATGGTCGAAGAAGAAGGAAATTTCAAACGTGTCTTCCGATAAAAGTTCGTTGGGAAATGCTTGCTGGACTCGTGACCCTTCTCTGAAGAAGGTGAAGCGTAAAACTCACCGAAAATACGCAAGCTTGGTATAAAACTTGTGCGGTTTTGGTCGTGCAATGAAGTAAGTATTCTCAGTTGTTCTTCTAGACAAAGTAGCACGTCTAATTTATCGGTGTTTTTTACTTTAACTCTCTTCTTCTTTTATGTAAACAGTACAGCTACATTTTCCAGGTTTAGGGTGTGCCCTGTTTTCATTGGTTGTGAATGCTGGAATATCTGCATTTGATGGAAACTACAGCGCTGCATGGTTTTACTTTTCGTTTTTACAGCTAAAGACTATGGCCTTTTTCTTGCTGATGAGGATCCGAAGAAAGGAGTATGGTTGGAACAAGGAAGGAATTTGGAGTATTATCTACTTAGAAATGGGGTAAGTGAAATACTTTTAATGTACCTTCAACTCTAAATGGAGTTTATTTCAGATGGGCCTAAATGAAAAGTTTCGTTGATTGACTCGGTCCTGAATTTGCTTTATTTTGGCCACCTTTTTTCATAGCTAATGTATTATATTAAGCTTCCAAGTTTCCCCTTTAATAAAAATGCCACTTCAACTTTATGCAGGTTTTTCCCGTTTTTTTCTGGCTACTAAAACTGAGATCTTCCTGGGAATATATTATTTATTAAGACTACAGTGCTTGTAAGACCCCTGAATTATAGTACTGTTAAGAATGTTTGCATGCGTACTAACTAGATCATCAAGGAGCAAATAAAATTAGTGAGTTTTTTACCTTTTTTGGAAAGACTTGTTCCTCGTTATAGGTCATCTTTATTTTTTCTCCAGTGTAACGTATTTCAGTAGTTTGATTCATTTTCGGACGATTTTATTACGTAAATGTTAATTTTACCTAATAAAATGGCGTGGAAATGAATCAAATTACTTAAATACTTTACAGTGGGGAAAAAGTAAAGGTGACCTATAATGATTTTCGTGAATCCAACGATCTACACCTTCAGCGATTTTTACTTCACAGAGTTAACTCTGTTGTCCTCCCTCCTGCTGGTTTCCTCCCCCCCCCCCCCCAACTGACCAACGTAGTATTCATGCTGTATGTAATACTGGACTTGGAAAAATGTTGGGACAACATATCAGCATTGTGTTGTGCATGGCAATGTTGGTATTTGTGGAACGTATTGCATTTCCGTATTCGAAAGGTATAGTGATTAATCTTAGGCAAAACCACTGGTAACTTTGCAAATTTCTTTTGCGAGGTGATCATTTTTCCACCTAACAAATGTCATCCTCTGGCTACACTACGAATAACTTGTAAAGACCCTTTTCAGGTGTATGCATTGTTCATTTTATGCTGCTGTTTGCTGAAAAGGGAAATTTCATTTTAAGGGTTTTACGAACTATTTAACAAATCTATTACAAACTTTTGTTGCAGGATCTCTTGGAATACAAGCGAAAAATGCGAACACTTAGGGTCAGAATGTTGGATGGGACTGTGAAGACTATGATGGTTGATGACAGCCAACCCATTGCTAATTTGATGGTCGTTATTTGCACCAAAATAGGTGAGTGGTACTGAATATTAGTTGATGCCGGTTACGGTGTTATGTTATGCATTGTTGTGTCTTCTAAATACAGAAGCAAACTAGGTCCCTATGCTGCAAACATTATTATGTGTGTGTGTGCATGTAGTGAAACAGCAATGGCACCAACTTGTTATCAATACCTGTCAATAGTCAGATCAGTAACTAAAAAAATTAGTTGTTGTTTCTTAAGCAAGTTGAGTTGAGCTGATCAACGATTTAGTAATTGAAATCTCAACAGTATCTCTTGCAGAATTTGGACTGCTGTTAGCTTGGATTTTCCTGAACTTGATTAGAAAATTTATTTTTAAATATTTTTACAGAAAGTCCTCGAGTGTGTTATGAATTTTATAAATATATAATATTTTCTGAATATAATTCTTCCTATAATAATATATATATATATTACCAGTATGTAGTATTTATATTATTTTCTGAAAATAGGAATCACAAACCATGACGAATATTCCCTTGTCCGAGACCTGCCTGAAGATGAAAAGGATCACACCGGCACTCTTACTTTGCGGCGAAAAGACAAAGAAAAGGATAAGGACAAAGACCAAAAGATGGAACAGCTTAAGAAAAAATTACGCACGGATGATGAAAGTATGTTTCCATGTTTTTACGTGTTACATAAAGATTGTTATTTTATTGTGTATAAAACTAACTTATTCCTTTGTCATTTTAGTGAACTGGGTTGATCAGTCTAAAACGCTTCGAGAGCAAGGCATTGACGAAAGTGAAACTCTTCTTCTACGTCGGAAATTCTTCTTCTCAGATCAGAACATCGATTCGAGAGATCCTGTGCAACTTAATTTGTTATATGTTCAGGTAAGATTGCATTGTTGCTTGTTAGGAAAATTATTATCCTTTGTTACAGCAAAGACTCCGAAAGAAGAGGCTTTCTCAAAACTTCTAAAAATTTCTAATTACAACGTTAGGGGAGGTATGGTAAGAAGCACCATCTCGTAAGCGGCGTGTTGAAAACTTTACGTGCACTAATCACAACTTCCAGATGCTGAAAGTTTCTAAAGGATGTCAACAGGTGGTACCACATAGCAAACCTGTCATGTAGCTAGTTTTGTTTATTTGTGAGGTGTGTTTTGGAAGGTAAATTTGGTGCAATTCTTTCTTAGGAAGCTTTAAGAAGCTTATAGTCGTTAAAGAGCTGTTGTTCAGCTCTTTAAAATGGTGGTTTTAGTTGTCATGAAAATATTAATTACCTGATTTATTTTAGCACTCTCATGGGTTCTCATTGCTTCTTCCAGAGATTAGAAAGTTGGCTTTTCTGCCAGTCCCGTAGCTGTCCCACTGCGCATGCGCGGACACAGTCCTCCACATATAAGCGCTGGCGCGGAATAATTCCTCATCTCTTTTTCTATGGCTGCCGCGCGACTCGGCTACTCTTCCGCTGCTCCTCGTAGGATGGGCCGTTGTTCCCGGTTCCTGTCCTTGGGCCCCTTCACATCCTCTAGTTTGGGGTATGCTCTTGGTTCCTGTCCGGGGCGGCCGTGCATTGTTCCTGTTTTGGGATGGTCACGGATCGATTCTGTTTGACGACGATCCTCTACCTTGGTCCTCCCCTCGACCTGCGACTGTTTGGGAGGTCTCCTGCGGCCTGCTATGGTCTTGGCCGGTTTTGTGTGCCCTTCACACGTTCGTTCCGACTTCCAGATTTCTGGTTCCGCCAGTCCGGACCGGGCTGCGGTTTCTTCAGCAAGCGATTCTGTCTCAGGCCGAACCCTCGGTCCGCGGTTCCTACTGTCCTGTTCCGTCCTCGCAGTCCCCTTGGTCAGCAAACACTGTGACTTCGGCTTGTCAATTAGCACAAGAACTTGCATCGTCTGTCCACAACGGCGTGGGCCTGTTATGATTCCGTCATTCAATTATTAGGACTGACTGTGGTTGCCCCTCAATGGTTTCCCTGGCCAACAGGCACTGTGGCCCACCCTTACCTCTGCGCCCAGGATTTCGGTGCCTTTCCTGTTGCCAACCATGACCGGGCCGCCATTGTCATTCATCGCCAGTTTATCCTGATCGCCGGTTCCTCCTACTATTGTCTTGTTCATGAGGGTTTGTACGCTCTCGTTAGTGAACAGATTCACGATTCTCACATTTACCTCTCGGTCCCCCTACTAGTCCTCGGTCCGTGGGGGGGGGGGGGGGTTGCTCCCATTAGGAACACCGGCATCTTGTCACTGCTCCCTTGCTACGGACGTTGGACTGTCCTTCTCCTGTGGCCTGTTACGACCTCGGACCAACATTGTAGTCCTTCCAAGGAAGGGCTCCTTTCCTCCTGTACACTCCAAGGACAGGGGGAATCGGCGCTCGACACCACATACAGTGTTGCGCTGCTCTTTATCTCCTGTTGCCGGTTCCGCCGGTTCCACGATTCCGCTGGTTCCGCCACGAGTTGTCTATTTATTCCATGGAACGATCGCTCTACACGGCAAGCTTTTCCGGATGTTCTGCTTTCAAGTGGCTGTCTCCAATCCTATTGGATCTTCAGCGTTCCGCATTTTGGCCTTGTCTACCATGCCACCTTTGTCGCTCTGTCACCTGCTTTCAGCTGCTGATCCGACACTCGTCCGGCTGACCGCTTAGGATCATGACTCGAATGGGCTTCAGCACTTGGCCGCAAACGTTTCTGATTCCTCCCTTTCCTGGTTCCACGATTCCGCGGTTCCGCCGACACGAGTTGTCTCTTTCTTCCATTGAACGGTCGCTCTGCACAGCAAGCTATTCCGAGTGTTCTGCTTTCGAGCGGCTGTCTCCTATCCGACTGAATCTTCATCGTTCCGCATTTAGGCCTTCATTTCGTCGATTCTTCACAGCTTTTGGAACCATGGGTCTTCAATCCTCCTCGGTTCCTTTTAGACCGGTTCCTTTGATTCCTCCTGCCTTCCAGTCCTAGGGTATCGGGACCGGGCCACACCGACCGGCTTATCGCTTTTTTGTGCACCGCATACTGAGATCCATCTCCCTTTCTTGCGACGCTGCCATTCCACTAGCTGTTCATACCTTGGTCTCTGAAGAAGGTTTTCTCTTAGGTTTTGGTCCAGATTCCCTTTGCACTGTTCTCGATTCCACTTGTCTTTCAACACCGGGGAATTGAGATCAGGCCCCACCGGCCGTCCTGTCCTATGCTTCCTTACAATCAGCGCACTGCGTTCCGCCCCATTTCTATTACGTGCTACCGTTCCATCAAAACATTGTTTCTTCTCTGAGCCTTGGATGCGCTCCTCCCTTCTTCTAGAACACTACAAAGTCAGTACACTGGTCCTCGGGGAGGACGTTGGCTCGGACCTAACCCCTCGAATTATCCTCTCGGTTCCGCTTGCCTTCCCGTGCCGGGAGGGATCAGGATCGGGCCCATAACCCATCCTGTAACTCTTTACGGCCGCGATCTACATTTTGT
This sequence comes from Lithobius niger, assembly GCA_023313725.1. Lineage (NCBI taxonomy): Eukaryota > Metazoa > Arthropoda > Chilopoda > Lithobiomorpha > Lithobiidae > Lithobius > Lithobius niger. Next base: position 47,857 of record JAHWFP010011477.1, on the reverse strand, counting down.
TCTCTTTTTCTAGATGCTTCCGTTGTTCCGCTTGGGCTGGTTCCTCGGTTCTCATTCGACCGATTCCTTCGGTTCCGCCTGTCTTTCGACGCATGGGAATCAGGACCAGGTTTCATCGACCGACTATGGCCTTTTGCGAACCACACACTACGATCCCTCTCCCTTTCTTGTGGTACTGTCGTTTCCACTAGTTGTTCATACACCAGTTTCCAACAAGTCCTTCGCTTCGGCTTTGGTCCGGTTCCCTTCGAAACACTCTACGGTTCCGCTTGTCTTTCGGCACTGAGAAATCGGAACCAGGCCCCACGCCCACATATCGTCCTGTTCTGTTGCCCTTTTGGCCCGCATGCTGCGTTCCGCCCCTCTTTTGCCTTGCTACTGTTCCCGTCCGTTGTTATTACATCGATCTCCGAAGAGGACCTTCGTTCTAAATTTGGCCCGGTTCTCTTTGCACCTACTTCAACTCTGCTCAATACTCATCTTTGGTATGATGGATCGGGACCAGCCCCTACACCGTTCTGGAGTCTTAGCGGACCACATTCTGCCGGCCTTCTCCTGCTCTTCGGATGTTACCGTACACCGCCGTCCTCGAGTTCTTTAGGAACCACTATCTGCTGTCCACCTTCCATCCTTGCGATGTTCCGTCCCTATACACTCTTCAATCTTCACAGAGGACCTTTGTTACGGACTCTTTCCTAATTCCACCATCAGTTCGCTCTTCCTTAGACGGAGGAAACCGTGGCTTTCTTGGTGACTCGCATCGGCGGTTCCTCTGCCTTCTTGCGACCGCTTCTGTTTACCCTAGCTATGATTCCGACCTGCGGCTTGCATTCGTTCCCTGCACCGGGAGGTCCCGGTCTTCCCCGGTCTCTGCTTCTGGCCTCGTTCACTACCTCCTGTCACCTTTGCCAAGGTTGCCAGGGATCCGGTCGTCATTCGGCTGACGTTTCTCCTTGCCCCGGAACGTGTTTGCGACTGCACTAACTTCAAGCCGTCTTCTTGACTTAACCTTTGCAGCAGCCTTAGCTCCGGCTTTGCCTTTCCGGCAGCTGACTTCTCAATGGCCCGTAACAACACACGGTTCCTTCCTTTCCGATTCAGGATATAGGATCACCCATCGCTCGTCCGTCTTCTATGCACGTCACTTCAGGTTCATTGAGTCCGTTGACTTTAGGGTAGCGAGGGCACCCATCACTATGGCCCCACCGCCTTTTGACGAAACCGTTATTGTGCTAAAATAAATCAGGTAATGTATATTTTCATGGCAACTAAAGAGACAAACTTACCAGGGGGGCAACCGGTTAAAGTTTTTTTTTTTTTTGCCTGTATGAAAATATGCATTACCTTCAACCCGCCCTGTCGTCCCCTTTGGGTGGCCATAGTAGCTCTTAAGAGGGTCATAAAAGAGACGAATGGTTCTGCGCCAGCACTTATATATGGAGGACTGTGTCCGCACATGCGCAGTGGGACAGCTACGGGACTGGCAGGGAAGCTGACTTTCTAATCTCTGGAAGAAGCAATGAGAACCCATGAGAGTGTTAAAATAAATCAGGTAATGTATATAGGCAATAAAAACAAACTTTAACCACTTGCCCCTGGTAAGTTTGTCTTTATTGCAGGTATTTGAATCTTCAGACTGACTGTAATTTAGACTTTTTACGACTACCCCTTGTGGGCTTATATTTTCAGACCTGTTTTATTTTGAAAAAAAAAACCCTCATCCCTCTTAATATGTAGTCAGTTTTAATCCATCCTACATGTACCCAATTTTTTATCAAATTGTAACATAGTTGAAATTCAAAATTGGTTTCATTGGCAGTAGTCTATTTATGTAGTATCTGAAACAAAAAGTAGTTGATAGTTTCATGTTTTTAACTACGACAATGCCGTCTCGTGCTACAATTGTATTCTTTCTAAATTCTTCCACAACTAGGTGTCTTTTGGTATCTTATTTAACAATTGCTCAACTTTTTTTCAGGCCAGAGACGCCATATTGGACGGCACCCATCCAGTTACTTTAGACAATGCTGGTGAATTTGCTGGCATCCAGTGTCACATTCAGTTTGGCGATCATGTGGAAACCAAACATAAACCTGGCTTTCTAGAGTAAGTTAAGATTTTACATATAACAGCTCTAATCTCGAGTTGAAGGCTTTACTTGGTTGAGATTTTAATAACTGCATATACTATAGTTGCTGCCATTTGACGTTGCTCGGTTCTTTTTACAGTCTAAAAGAATTTCTTCCTAAGGAATACTGCAAAGTTAAAGCAGTAGAAAAAAGAGTCTTTGCGGAGCACAAGAAGTGCTTCGGTCTTAGTGAACTAGATGCAAAAGTAAAATACACCGCACTTGCCAGATCACTGAAAACTTATGGTGTTACATTCTTTTTAGTGAAGGTAAGTTGAGTGGCTTAAGGGACGTTAGGGCACAGGTACCGTCACACAGCTGGTATTGCTTGTGACTGATTGTTAATTATGGTTATGTATTAAACTTGTAGGAAAAAATGAAAGGCAAAAATAAACTGGTACCTCGCTTGCTGGGTGTGACCAAGGATAGTGTCCTACGCCTGGATGAAAAGACTAAAGAAATCCTCAAGACGTGGCCTTTGACTACAGTTCGTCGATGGGCTGCGTCTCCCAACACTTTCACTTTGGTAAGCAGACGCAGTTAAATGAAAATGGGCTACATTCTATTAGTTTACACAGACATTTTTAAACCTATAGACGTATACGTATGCGAAGTTAAGCGAACTTTGTTGTTATTTTTATAATGGATCCAAATTTTCAGTGTGAACTGCAGCGATGTTTTGATGAGAGACTAAAATGTGTGCATTAAGCTGCTTGCTGTTAGAACTGGTTTCTTATAATTCCATGGTCGAGGCATGTTATATAACTTTATGTCGTGCTTCTTCCTGTTACTAACATAAAGTCCACTCTCTTTTATTTTTATTTGGCTGTTTTGGCCTGCTTAACGTGGTGTTGTAATGGAAACAACTCTTAACTTTAAGGGCCTCAGAATTGTGCCCGTGCTCGGTTATGGCGTGTTAAAGACCCTAAGTATTTAGTATCAAAATTGTCCCTCTCCATCCCGAGATGACCTTAGCATTTAAAAACTTAATTTTTAACCTTAAAATGCTAAGGTCGGCTCGGGATGGAGGTGGAAAATTTTGATATGAAAATATCTAGGGTCTTTAACAAGCCGTAATTGAGCACAAGCACATTTCCAAGGCCCCTTTAAGTTAACTTTCTTTTTTTAGCAATATTTGCAGAAGTGGAAAGGTTAAATTTGAATACATGTTATAGTATCTGTTTTTATCTCTGAAATATATTAGCCAATTAAAACTTGACATTTAAAATACGGAAAAGCTGATTTGTAACTGTAAGGCTCCACCAATACCAATTTAACCGTTCCTCTACCGATTCAGTTTTAAAAATTTTGCCAGTATTGATACTGATACTTCCTAAAATAGAGTATAGTTTTCTTCAAAAGTGCAGTAATTATAAAAATTTAAAATTTAAAATTGGTAATGAACAGTTAAAAGAGAGCTATGTAGATACTCAGTGATTTCCTGAGCCAAATGCAGCAAACTGCATGTCGTTATCTCAAACTGTTCCCTAGTTATCTATATTTCAGCAAAAGTTGCTAATTCCAATCCAATACCGGCATCCCAAATATCAGCAATCGACCTTTCTAATATCGGTATCAGTACAGCCATCCTGATCAGAATTAAAAATTCTCTTGCGCTTGCCCAACAATCACCAATGTCTGGGATACCAGTTACTCAAGATTCTGTGCGTGCGTGGGTACATCCTCATTACAGTAGAACTCTGATTATCTGAACCCTGATTATCTAAACCTCGAATATCTGAACACAGTTATCCGAATGCCCATCCTCAACATAATAGACAACTTTGACAGTTTTCAGAAAAGAATGAGAAATCGAGCTTGTTTTATTTCTGTTTCTTGAATCATTTTTATTCAAAATTTTGTTGCAATCCTCTTGCAGCTTAAATTAGTTCCCCAACACCTAATTCCACTAAAATTCGGTTATCAGAATTCTCATAAATTGATTATCTGAATTCTCTTAATCAATTCACATGAATTGTTTGCTTGAATTCAGTCGGAAAACTTCGTTTGATTATCCTAAAACTAGCGTTGCACGGTAAATCGGTACTCACAGTAAAAAAAAATTACGGTATCAGTATCGTTCCTTTTTTAGCACCATGGTATTACCGTAGCAACGGTATTACCGTGATTATGGTGCTGACGACCATTCACGAACCAGCTTTACACTTTTTTTGTTTTCGGATGGCAAAAATTATTTTAATTAAATTCACACAAATAAGCGCCGGTGCAAAGGTGTGAAATTTGCACGAGCGAGTGAAATCCGATCCCACTAGGCAAAGGAAGTGCCCACATTGCGGAAGGGGCTGGAGGAGGGGTGGGAGAGGGAGCAGCTCTTCAGTAACAAGCGTGTCCGAGAGTGTTTGTCTAGTCGATGTCATAGCGTCCAATCAAGAAGAAAGCGAAGTCCCGCTATTAGTAAAAAAATTAAATGCAAAGAGCCATATTTGAATTCTTTTGTGCTCAAGTGGTAATAGCGCAAAATTATTTCCTAAATTACCGTGATATTACCGTAAACCGCCGTTTTCAGAACCGTACCGTACCGTTCTGCAAAAACTTAATACCGTGCAACACTACCTAAAACCTCTTGGTCCAAATTAGTTCGAGTAATCAAAGTTCTACTGTATTTTTTAGCAGGCTTGCTTTTGCGTGGAAAAAGACACTTTCAAATTACAGAGTGGAATGCCCAGTTTAGTGAACTTGGAAAAACTGGTAGCCATACATTTATGTAGGTTATTTCTTCTATAAACTTTCTACCAACAATGAATTTATTTTTGGTTTGATTTTAGGACTTTGGCGACTATTCTGATTCGTATTACTCTGTCCAAACAACTGAAGGAGAACAGATTTCTCAGCTTATTGCTGGGTACATTGACATCATCTTGAAAAAGGTACATATTTCGTTATAAATTATTGTTTCACTGAATCCGTCTGATTTCTGAATAAAGAAACCTGAAAGCTATGGTTCGCGAATAATTAATTTTTCTTTCAAGCAGTCCTACTGTGTTGTTTAATACATTTCTCTTTTAATTTGCAGAAGAAAGCCAAGGACCATTTTGGAATTGAAGGCGATGAAGGATCAACGATGCTTGAAGACAACGTTTCTCCTGCAAAGTAAGTTGTAAATAGGGTTTGGCCCGTATTAACTGTGGACAATAACCCCGGGAATGGATGCTTGAAACAAAAGACACGCAACTTTTTTCATCAATCTGTGTAGTCACCTGTTCAGTTATCTAAAAAAATGGAACTTCGGTTAGTAAAAAAATGTTTATTTTGCTTGCAGAATCACAAGTAGTATAGGATTCAGTTCGGATGTACAGATAACCTGTTTAAACTTCTCCCGTTTTCATTCGTATATATGCTTGGTTTTGTTAAACCCCAATTTCGATGTTGAAAAATATTCGATTCTGATATCTAGTGCTCCATTGTTAATGAAGTGATACAGTGAAATTTTTTTTACAAAGTCCGTGTGTCTTGGACATAACACACCAATTGAGCACGCATTGTTATTGCTGCAAGAGTAATTCACAACGTGCAACTTCAGTAGGCCTAAATTTGGTGTCCAAAAATGGCTATGTAGTAAAAATTTCGGTTTTTTTCAATGTTTTAACATCTGATTTCTAAAGACTAAAAAAAAACGACACATGTAAGGCCATTGCAAAGTTAAAAAAATGGTTCTCGGGCACAGAAAGTTGAAAACTGACGAGGGATGAAGCTTTTTTTTTTAAACAGGTTTGGTTCTCAGGCACAGAAAGTTGAAAACTGACGAATGAGGTTTTTAAATATTTTTAAACATATTTTGAGTCATTTTCATACTGCAGTTAATTTTTATTGCACGAACAAGTCATCACTATCAAAGGTGTGTTTGTCGTTTTCCAATGGTTGACTTACACTTAAATCCAGCTTAAAATTCCCCAATCCCATAAAGTTTTCTCCCACATTCAGTTTGCACTGATACTAATGCAATCCTGAATTACTGTTTTTGTAGTTTTCAGAACTAAAACAAAAGAACGCCAGCACACGTGATGGAACGACACGTTCGTCTTCCAAAAGCAATCCATCCAAATAGTAGTTAAAGCTTTTATTTCACATTGAAGCAAAGATATTACTTCAAGTAGAAAGCAATTTTCGTTAATTTTTATTTGAAGCAAGCATAGATCGGGTTTCAGAAACCCCCCCCACAAAAAAAAAAAATAATAATTTGAAGCGAAGCTTTTTTAGTTGATGTTACAGATTATGTAGTATTGATATAACAGTAGTGATCAGACTAATGTTGACTTAGGAAAAGTCACTAATAAATGCTGCGTCAATTATTTTTATTTCTTACAAAAAAATCAATGCGGGATGACCTGAGAACCTTTTTTTTTTACTCTGCATGGCCTAATGCTCTAATGATAATTTTGTAAAACTTGCTTGTATCCTACGCGTGATGCAGCATCAGTGCATATCTATTCATCATCTACCATGATTTTTTGTGTGATCCAGAAAATACTTTACTGAAAATTTCTTTTCACTTTTTCCGTTTTTTGGCATTCTCTCAGTTGACAGAAAAGACAGAAAAAACGGAATTACGGTTCACCAAACAAAAACTGAACACCAAATTACCGGAACAAAACACAAAATATTCTCAAATTCAATTCTAAGTTTGATCTTCATCTGAGAGCCCTTGGCTATATCTCTGTGCAGCACTTCCAAAGCGCCAACATATGCCTGATGAACATTCCAGAAGCTCCTCATCAAAATGTAGCCAAAATTGTCACTCCAGAGCGAAACTCAACTCTTACTGCTCACTGAGCTCACGGAGCGGGTGCCACCATCGCCAGCTACTCAAACTGAAGCGGGAAATTTAAATGTACAACGACTACAACATGTACAACTACGCAAGAGCGTGTCCCGGTCTGAAGAAGGTAGAAGAACGCAGAGTTTAATCCAGCAAGAACTTGCCACGATACCTAAATAGGTCAACAAACAATTTGGCAACAGCGCAAATTTTCATATTTTTGTGACTCTTTGTACCAGAGTAGAAATGAGCCTGTCAACATTCAGACTGGTCTCTTGATTTAAAGAATCCATTCACAGCTTCTAAGATTTCATATGTTTGTTGTCCATTAAAAATAGGCAAAGGGTCTTAAAGAAAATAATAATTGGCGAGCGAGTGAATAGTATAGACTATAACGGACATCAAATTTCAAAATGTTGGTTTGTAGTTTGGTTTCACATTCAAAAAAGTGTAATTCTTTCGTAATAATAGATCGATTTACAACAAATAATACTTTTATGGATTTCAAGCATGTAGCAAATATCATTCCAATCCCACTTTTCGTTTGGTGAAGCCCGCAGGTAACCAAGTGAACTCGTCATTGCTTCCTTACAGCTAACAACTTTTTTGACGTAATTGTACGAAGTAATAACATTTGATCATTTGATCAACGACTACAGAAAGGCTGGCGATCGGAAAAGTCAATGGATTCCGCCCATGATACAGATTCGCTTCATTTTAATAGAATGCTTGGAGAATTCCCTTCAACACAGCGACCATAAGTGCCATTTACGCTACCCAAATTTGATACTTGAAAGTCATTGTAGTATAAAGAAGCTGTTTATACGAAACGAAACTAGGCAGCAGATAAAACATTTATACCCAGGGAGTCTAGTTTCTGCTGCGGCAAAATACAAATTCCGTGAACATAATGCTTGTTTTCTGCTATGTTCCTTGCAGCTTCATTTTCTGCAGCAAATAACGTAAATAATTTGGATAACGTAAATTTTGAGATTAAACATGTTGATTAGGCGCTTATTTTGCATTTTTTTGTCAAGCGTGTTGCGTGCAGACGGCCATGAGAGCAGACGACAGTTAGAAGCATTTTAGCTGTGGCTGTGGGATATTGTCCAAAATCTCCATCCTTCTGCGAAAGTTGACGAAATCTGCGAGAATTTCATTTTTCTGCGAAAAATCGCAGAATTGCGGAATCGCAGAAACCTAGACCCCCTGTTTATACCATACTACAAATTATTATTCAAACGTTAAGAAACAGCCCGTTCCGATGGCAACACACACGCTCAATGCAATGATGCGTGAACAATCACGAATAGTCGGAATAGAGTTCTGTTAAGTACGTTCAATACATTGCACCGAATTGTGGGCCCTAGCGAAGGGCTAAGGGATCTAGCAGCACTAAAACCATGATGAGTACGGAAATATAAATTATTTATTGAGAATCTGAAAACGAACTGTGATGGTTAGAAAAAGTGGAATTTGAGAGCAAAGCGGCAGTTGCTACGGTTACTTGAACTTTCAACCTGGTGTTGCGTTAACCAATAGGTCTACTGTCTAACAAAAGTGAAGTTTGGGAACGTAAGTCTTTGCAGCTTCCTCTTACAAAAAGGCAGCTAAAAATTCGTCCTAAAAGTTCCGAGAGCCACAGAATCATTTCAATGACATCTTCACACCCATGCTATCAATTTTGACCTATGCTTTGACCTTCGCTTTTTTACCAGCTTTTAGATTAACCTAGGTGCGATATGTGACAGGCGTACACAGTAATACTTAAGTCGGAGGTGGGTAGGTAATGTTTTATACCAGCCGCGGCATCGTCAACCTTTTGAATCCAGATTATTGTTAAAAACTATTAGGGTTGGGCGATTTCAAAATTAATCACGCGATGTGATGCGAATAAATGTAAAAAAAATGTGATTTGCGAATTATTGCTATTTTTTTTATAATTTGCTTTCGACTTACTACACTAGCGATGCCAAACGCGCGGCTTTTCGACAACATGCAGTTTAATTCAACTTATCCTCCCACGATAATTTAGATTTAATATTTAATTTAAATAATTACAATTTTTGTAAAATTTTGGAAGTTCAGGAAAAATTAAAATCTCGGCATTTAAAAAACTTATAGGCCTATTTCCAACATTTGGCTAGGAATGTTCAGAAACAATTGTTTTATCATCTTACAGAAGCATTTCGTTTAACAAATTTTACGTTATTTAAAAAGTAGGATACAGTAACTTAAACAAAAATATTTAAAGAAGTGGAAGTAAATTAAAAAAAAATTAAACTAGTAAGAAAAGCCTCACTCACTTTTTAGCCACTTATTTCAGCATTAATTAAAAAAAAAATACGTCTATGAAGCATAGAACCAGAACTGCTAAAATATTGCTCTGAAGCAAGCCATAACAGAAAATTCAATTTCGAGAGACAAACCGTGTAGACCAAGCAAATTTTAGTTTCTTCTTATAAAAGTCAACCATGCAATCTTGAGACCCCGTACCCTTCAAACTTGCAAATTTCAACATCTCTACTGATAGTCTTCTTCAGACAAGTCATGAGACTTTCACAACAACAACCACCAACGAAGTTTCCCAAGTCCACTAGATTCAGAATTCTCCCCTCTTTCCCAGTGAGCCTTGAAACTTGGTCAGCATTCGTGGTCACTGTCTGAGCTGGCTCCCTCATCACTACTGGAGCTGTTGCTGAACGAAGGTAGGAATTTTTGCTAGCTTTTTATTCAGTTCAGCTGTCACTATTCTTCCTATCTGCTGGTATGCCGATTTTTGCACATTTATAATTTGTATCTTCCTATCTTGGCAGTATTGATTGGCGATGGCCTCCAACGCAGGAGGTCTGCTCCCCTACTCGTGTCTGACTGCAGCGTCATCTTGCTGTTATCCCAATCTGCTTGGTATTAATTCTTTTCACAATGCAAGGCTACAGCGCTCTTCTTGTCTCCGTCAGTGGTGGCTTGTGCATGCTCCTTAACTCTGACTGAGGTTGGCACTAATGACCAAGTTGTTGGCGCGCCATTAAGCCTCATCCCCCCCTCCCTTGACTCTGAGGTCACGAGCTTGAAGAATCCACTGTTGGATCTCACGGGTATCAGACTAGGGCGACAACTAGGATGGAATAAGTCAACATGAAAGAGCGGGAGGGAGGAGGAAAGCTGGATGAAGGAACTAAGAAAGAGGACGAGCAAAGAAAAGAATTGATAGCGGTAGTGCAAGAGATGCGGTCAAAATGGTGGATAAAGTGGCATCCAGTGTAGGAGGGGAGTGTATTGGATCCCCTACAAAGCTTGCCCACAAGGTTACATCGGCGAAGCAAAAAGGCAAATTTGCATCCGAGTCAAGGAGCATGTACAAGCCACCATTGACGGAGACAAAAGAGCTCTGTAGCCTTGCATTGTGAAAAGAATAAACACCAAGCAGACTGGGATAACACCAAGGTGATGCTGAAGTCGAGACACGAGTAGGGGAGCGCATCTCCGTGCACTGGAAGCCTTCACCATTCAGTACTGCCAAGATAGGAAGATACCACTTATGAGTGTGTAAGAATCAGCATACCAGCAGAAAGGAAGATAGTGACAGCTGAACTAAATAAAAAAACTGACTAAAAGCTGGCAAAAATGTCTACCTTCGTTCAGCAACAGCTCCAGTAGTGATGAGGGAGCCAGCTCAGACAGTTACCTTGAAAGCTGACTGAGTTTCAAGGCTCACTGGGAAAGAGGAGGGAATTTTTAATCTAGTGGACTTGGAAAGTTCGTTGGTGGTTGTTCTTGTGCAAGTCTCATGACTCTTGCCTGATGAAACTATCAGTAGAGATGGTCGAAAATTTGCAAGTTTGAAGGGTGGAACTTAGACGATTTTTGGTTTTGAGTAATTGACTGTCTTTAATATGAACTTCGACCAAAGTAAAATTGCCGAATTGACGGTATTTTTGATTCGCTGATACCACTTTTAATACCATCCACATATGAAGCGCATGTACGTGCGCTCTATTGGAACTGACGACTTGCATCACGTGATGGTACTTCACAACGGCCTCTTGTGACCAAGACAGCGGCATGTGTTACGTGGGTCACTAGTGCTTAAATCAAGCATATTTCTATAGAATAAACACAATTTCTACTAATTTTGGCTTGTTAACTGTTCATAAAACTTGAATTAAGGTAGTAAAGTTACAATTTTTAGATTTTTCGCTGTAATAACGTGAAAAATACTTCAAAATCCTAATCCAACCAAAATCAAAATATCGATATTTTTTTCATATTTTTGTGAGTAGGATAGGGACTTTTGCCACAGAATTTGGTTGCTGGTTTATGTTTTCTTTTTTGGGTTTGACTTGGTAGTCTTCCAAGTTGTTTTTTTAAATTAATTTTACTTAAATTTACTTACTTTTCACAAACAACTTTTTAAAAAACACATAATACAATTGCGTTTTTAAATGCAATTTCAAATTTCAAATCGTAATCACGATTTAAAATCGCAAATCGCCCAATCCTAAAAACTATCGTTACTGACGATTGTCTAGCATACAGTTAAATGTTTTACTATTAATATTTTTTAATCTAAGAACGTTTTGCATATCAATTGTTATGAACAATGTAAGAATCGTTGGCGGTGGCATGCTACGGAACCAGACAAACAAGCAGCTGATAACAAGGCGTTTTATTTTTAGTCGGCCATGATGGTGCCCATCCTTAGTTGGATTAAGAAAGTGGCTGCAAAAAACAAAACAGAAACGAAATGTGGTAGCCAACCAAAGCTTATTAAAATAAAATATGACACGTAGCTTAGGCCTACATAAAAAAAAAAGCCAAAACGTGATAAAAGGCCGGCAGCACCTCATACCAAATTGCAAAAAGCCCAAATTTAGCCAAGTGAACATCGTAACCACATTTTTAAGGAGCATTCACAAATGTAGAATAGACATTTAAATCAACATCAACCTAAATTTAAAAACAAATTTCTTTTTGCTCCGCTTACAATATGCCGGAAGCCTGATTCCTAGTAATAAAACAGGAACGTGTCACTTTTGTAAGAGAAAAATTAGAAGCACCTGCTACGCACAGTTTTTGCATTTTGAAAATTTTTAATTACACTTATCCTTTTGACCAAACTAGGCAAAAATAAAAAAAAAATTATGTTAGCCTATTTTTGTACGTGTGCTTTAGACAGCATTTTTGTATCTGCCTTTATTAAAGTAGTTCTGTTAAATAAATTTAATTTCTTCTGTGATAAATTACGTTACACACCATGATTGTTTACTTAGAATGTAATTTAATGTGAGTACTGTGGAAAATGACGAAATTCTGAAATTGTCAATTCATGAAGTAAACATGTACACTTGACGCAGTAGTAGTGTTAAGTTTGTGGAATTGTGTGTGTTTACTTTGTGAATTGATAATTTCTGAGTTTAACGAGAGTTTAATACGTTATAAAGTTCAGGACCCAAATACGCACAATTTCAGAAAAAATAAAATACCGTGCCATTAATGCTTGCGAACACCGAGCTCTAGAGATCAGAAGAATGTAAACAACCAGTTTCAAGGGTGTAGTAGTGCCTGATGAGGAAAATTTGCAAAGAATACTCAGCATGAATTAGCTTAGTGTCCGGTACTGTTGTAAATTTCATCAAGAAACCTAACATCACATTATCGTAAGTTTATTTTAGGCACATGCATGTATTTCTAAACCTCATTTAGAAACCTCATCTAAAACTGGGTGATAATAAGAAACTTCCAGTAAAGACAAATATACTTTTCCCGACCATAAATAAACCTTCCTTAAACTGAATTAAGCAGTTTGGACTCGGCCAAGCAATATTCGGTTAAAATTTCTTTTATGAATTTCAGTAGACAGAAAGTCACTTTATTGCTTTGGTATGAAATTGTGATTTTGTTATTAGCTTTGAAAGGGGTAAACTTTTGTTTACAGGGCCACCATCCTTCAACACCAGTCAAGCAAAGTGGGCCATCCTAGCACTGGAAACGTTGCCTTGCCTGTGGTTTTGAGAGCAGCCAATGACGGTAAGTGAAGCTCTATGACCTAAGAGAACTGAGTCTGTCTGCAGGCTCAGCCCACTTTCTTCCTGAGCTGTGCTGTTCAGAAATTGAAAGATTCGAGGTTAGACATTTTAAGAGCATTAAGTTGATAATCCGACTTCGGCATGACCTACCAAATTTTACGTGGTAATGTGGATTTGTGTTATTCTGAGATAACCCACTATGTAGCTAGATGCTGCAGGAAAATTGGTGTGTGTCTGCAGAAAGAATCCCAAACCGTCTCCCATTATTGCCATAGGCTAGAGTCGTGAAGTCTTGGGTTCTAAGCTACAAAGCTTGCGTTAAGCACTGAATGGGACTTGTCATAACAAATGGATTCCACAGATCTTCTATTTAGTGGATTTTGGAACCATTTTATGAATATTTTAAAAGTTTTATGTGTAGACTTCATTCAATAAAAACTTAACTCTAAAATTGCTTACACTGGCCCATTTTTGAAAAGTATGGCAATTGGCAATAAGTGATTTATTACCGTACTTGAATCGTCTTCACATAGCGTTTTTTATTAGCAGTTGCAGCAACCATGACGGGGTGTGCAAATTAAGACTGACCCTTTGTAATAACAATGGTGTGCTTGCACTTTCCCATATATTGTTATGATTTGGCCGTTTTGTTCATTGTTTCAAAGTGTTCATTTTAAACTTTTTGGGAGTTGATTGTTGTAATAGCACAAAATCAGTTGTCATAATAATGGGGGGGCGGGCCCCACCTACATATACATTGTTGTAACAACTATGCCAGAGGGGGATACTTTTAGTTGAGTGTGTAGGAACAAGTAGCACAAAATGCGAAATGAAACTGTCCGAAGTTATTTGGGACATTATTACAAAGAGACTTTTAAACAATAAAAATGCCAAAAGTATGGCAATGAATATGTGGTTGGTGGTAGTGATAGGTGGCTTTTGTAAACCATCATAATCGATCGAGACTGCCTCGAGTTCCAGGATAGCCTAGTATGAGAAGCTATCTATCCTCCTTTATTCGTTTATTTTGATTGCTTTTGATTCCCATCCCCATCAAATGGTTTCTTTGAGTGCCCCGGTCGTCGCCTACCCATGTGAGGTAGTACCTCTCTTCAAAAATAAATCTCCAGGATTGAAAAACTGGTTTCGATCTATTTCAGATGCAGACGTTCTATACCTTCTGCTGACTTAAAAATTGAAAATTCTGGCAATGAAGCACTATTATCAGTAAAAAGAAAGCCACTAGACTTGAGGTTTTCATGCGATAGAATTTGTCTATCACTGGTCTTTGACCATTAATTTGACGTAAACGCGTGTGCATTTAGGTGTCAAGTATTTTAGTTTCCCGAGTATGCCAGCCTTTTTTTTTACATAAAAATTGCTATTATAAATAGTGCTTTGTGCCTATTTAAAAATTAAAAACCCATACATGTTTTCACCACTCTCATACAGCTTGAAATCCTTAATATGCTGTAGAATTAATGTGAGAAAGTTTAAAATTCATTATATAATGAATTCAAAAATTATCACTCCCAAACGTGGATGTACCAATTAACGCATGACGATGCTGTTAAAATTCACCAAAACACTTTAAAAGACACAATGTTGCGAAATGTACAGTCACAGATGGTTTGGTAGCTTGCTATAACAGTACACAGGCTCAATATATATAAAAGTAAACTGGTGAAAAGTTTTTCATACAATACTAAAGAGTTTTTCATTGTGGCGCAGTTACCATTTGATGGCATTACACGTCTTAATTACTACTTGTAAAATTTAACTCTTGATCGTATTGCTATTCTGCCAAAATTTCTGCTGTGATTAAACAATTTTTAATTGGTATTAATTGTCCTTGCTGTCTTGTTGACTTCCAACCCGTTTGGTGTGTAATTGCATCATGGTAGGTTTGTCAGCTGTCTGTTATTGCCCCAGGGCGTGATTTTTAATTTACTGCTTGTAATGCTTTTATTTATTGACAGCCCGACCTTATTCTACGGGGCAGATGCAAGGGGCGCAGTATGGTTCTCTCAAGGGACAAGCGCACAACGCCTACATACCACCACTTGTGGGCAGCCAGGTGCGTAGGCCATTATTAACCCACACTGTCGTTAAGATTTAATATATTGTAATGAATTAAAGACGTTGATTGAAGTATGAACTGCAGTCTTGTGATTTGTTTGAGAGATCTTGAACTTTTGTTTCCTGCCATGGAACTTTCTAGGCCCAGCAACCTCGTGTAACAAGTGTGCTGTCAGAACCTCAGCGAGCACTCGTATCCACCATCGACGCCGGACGCGAAGCAATCAAGGCAGCCGAGCATGAGCTGGACATTCGTGTTCAAGTTCCTGATTTGGGTACCGATCCGGTAAGTGGTTTTTCGTTTTTAAAAGGACACCGCAACTGTAGTGCAAAAATAAGAGATGGAGACCCGTGTTTTCCATGAAAACGTTATTATTTTTGGTGTCACATTCTGTTGTAAAAAACACCCTTTTTTTCCAAGTTTTTTTATTATTTTGCGACACAAAATCAAGCAAAAACAATACTTAACAACATTCTTTGATTACTTAACGTTTGCAAAAAATAAACGGTTATCTTGTACACGTTTCCGAAAATTGTCCATCATGTAAATTTTCTTGATATAATTTTTCGTATAATTCGGGCAGAAGCTAGATCAATTATGCAGTTTTCTATGTAAAGTTCTTAATCACGCAATTGCCACAACATTAGGTTTAGATCGTTGAACACATCGTTGGGGTAACCCTTGTCAACTATTTGATGGAAATAAACAAAAATATAAAATTGAACAGAAATCGCAGAAATTTTTCAAAATTCGTCATTATCATTAAACTAATAGGTGGAAAGTTTTGTTAAATATTTTGTAGTTCTACAAGGTTATGAGATGTAACCACCTGTGTTCTAACCTGACCATAGGTAAAGCTTTAAAGCTGCTTCAGAACATGAACAGTCAGGAAAATTTATATTTTTTAACAATGGAAAACAGAAAAACCAATCAACTTTGGGGGGGGGGGGGGG
>JAHWFP010011477.1:0-31790 GCA_023313725.1 Lithobius niger | reverse complement strand
ATCATGCGTCGTAGGGTGTTTTTATTTTTTTAGCGCAGAAAGAAATGCGCAACAGGCATTGTAACCAAAAATAAGCACGATACCACCAATGAAGAACAAACACAGTTCAACAATTAAATTTTCAGACAACTCTTTATCTCCTTTTAAATTTAATTGTTTGAATTGTGAATTTGAATTGTTTTTCATTCAATTACGTAACTTTTGGCGATAAGTAGTGGGGGCGTTTCGTTTCGAAAATAAATTGGTAGTTATTTATTTAGTAACTTTTTTTAATCAATTACGTGACTAAATAAAGTGTTGAATCGTATAATAAGCTTGAAGACAGTCCAATATCTTGCTAGAGTTTCTAGGATTGGTTTTTCTGTCGCACGCCATACTAGGAGCTAACCAGAACATGACGTGCATTACATGCTGAGAAACCAGGAGCACAGCTCTTTGTCGTTGAGATTTACAGTGATGTTATACTGATAATTTGAACAATTCAATGCATAAAATCACTAACTTAGTATTATAAGTATATTACATGTGCAAGAATACAATTGCAACGACTACAAACCAAAAAAAGTCTAGTCATCTAATTGTATAAAGCCATGAGAAAATACTGGCAAGCAGTGTTTAATGTGGCGTGCGTACGACGTCAAACGTTCAAAGATCACACTTCACCACAAAGAAATGAGCAAAAACCCTGTCCATTTGAATTTTTGGTAGAATAATGCAGCGTCCACCTTCATCAGAACTCCACGCAAAAACGAAAACGATTCACATTGCTTCAAGCTGTGTCAGAATCAGAATTCGAACTTATGCGTTTTCTGTTGGACCACTGATCTCTATTGCGGGCGGAGTTTGAACGCACAATAGAGATCAGTGGTCCAACGGAAAATCTGTCAAGTTCAAATTCTGGTTCTGACACAGCCTGAAGCAATGTGAACCTCCTTTCGTTTTCGTTTTTGCGTGGACTTCTGATGAAGGTGGACGCTGCATTATTCCACCTAAAATTCATGTGGACAGGGTTTTGTTCATTTCTTTGTGGTGAAGTGTGAGCTTTGTATTTTTGATGTCATAAAGACATGATTTAAAGGAAAGAGGAAAAGAAGCCAAATTGCGAAAATCGTACACTTAGAAATAATGTAGTGCAGTAATCCACCTTTAGGTACTTATGTTTCGTCAGAGTGGCCATGATTTAAAGCCATGAATATGCCTTTTCAGATGTACACTAGGGTAATAAGAATCATTCAGCAGTTGATATCCATTTCAAAGTACGTACGATTTTGTAACCATGCATTAGTGTGGCATCCGATATTCGTTCAATTTGTAGGAAATGACTGACAGTAGCTCATGTTTGGAATATTGTGAATTCATAAACAATAAATCACAAGGTAAAGGAGTAACAAAGCAAAAGACTAGCCTCGTGAAAGTATATGATAAACTATATACACTGGTTCAAGTCCTAGTTAGGTCAGTTGGCTTTTATTTTTTAATGTATAACTGGACTGTCTGCGTGATTGAAATTCAATTATTTGGACAGAACAAAATTACTTTATTTTATTTTCTAAATTAGTTTCTTAGTACGCTTGATTGATAAAAAAAAAAAAAGGAAACGGAAAATCTTCAGTTGCTGACCAAAATTCACAAGTTTAGTGAACCTACAAAGTGTTCTGCAAGGCTTTAAGATAATTTCATTGTATTTATACACATTATACTGTAGTTACTGTTGCTTTACATAGGTTTCTATTTATTCCAGGCTTCTCTAAAATGGAAGGAAAACACACTCGATGTCAACAAGCAGAATGTCCAGTCTCAGATTGCTGCCATGAATGCCGCTACAGCACAAGTTGTTACACTTACGTCGGGTAAGATATATTTCCAATCAATCGTTGAGTAATTAGTTTAAAAACGTTAGTATACTAGTCTAGGGTAAAAGGGGAGGCAATGGGAATAAAGAAACATGAGGTAAAAGGAACAAAATTGTTTCTGTCTGTATTTTAGTTGCAGTGCCGTAATTTGTGTGTGACAGTTCAGCATACAGTGGAGTCCACTTATGTACTGTATTGGCCTGAATATGGGCCAGTATTTTTTTTTTATTTCTCACCTTAAAAGAATTTAAAACTGTATCTTCGTCTTGTATTCAAGTACAATTCATAATTCAGCCAAATTTTGACTGTTTTTGGAGTTTGAATATGCCATACGGTTAGTTTTTTCGAGAGCTGTTCAATGGTGGTAATATGAAGTTGGTAGGCCAAACTTTCTGAATTATTTAAAATAAGAAATTGTAACCAAAAAATCACCCTAAAGATGTGCAATTGGAGTTCAAATAAAAAATAATTTTTGGAGTTTTTGGAAAAAATAAGTGGCATCACATTTGTGATGACTTTTGACTTAACAGCTTTTTACCTATATGACTGTAGTGCGTGTAATAAAATTAGGCAGGTAATAAAAGTATTTCCTTTTAAACTGTACTGCAGGGTGAAAGGAAACAAAAGGATCAGGGCTGTACCGATTCTCTTTTTACCGATCAGACCAATCTGATATCGCGCCATATCTGTTTGAGTTGAAATTCCGAGCATTATGTAGAAAAATTACCGCTCATTTTTCACAACGAAGGCACTATCAATGGCTTGTTAATTTTCAATGGCTAACTGCCATCTTCCTCAGGCATTTTGACAAAAGTTTTTGGCCTCATTCCACCTACATCGCCTGCTACGAATTTGTAACTGGCGCTCCTCGCAGCCTTCGATATTTTGTGGGCACCATGCTCACTAGCTCATCTAGCTTCCACTTTCGACCAGGCTGTTGTTCTAGGTCTCTCCTAATGATGTTTTCGACTAAGAGAGATGTAGGCTTTTGATTGGGAGAGAACTGAAAGAACTGCTTGGCGACCGAGTCTGATCCGATATTGATACACTGAATACCTGCGGATTTACCGATACGGTGTCTGTATCAGTACAGCCTTAAAAAGGATCATTGACCAATTTTTTTAACTATGTTTTTTTTTTAATGGCTCAGAGTACAAATTGGGTGATAAATAAATATTGGTCCAAACACACAGTCAGCTGCGCAAGTTGTACCCTGTGGTTTTTTTTTTATTATTCTTTCTCCCGTTTACCCCGTATTTAATGAGAAAAAGATTTTTTGTATTTCTGTTAATCTGTTTGCACCACTTGGGAAATTGCAGATAAATAAGTTCCTGGTAATTTAATTCACCAAAACTTAAAATGCGTTGGTTTGATTCCTGGCTAGGATTGAATTTGTGCCGTCAATTGTCTGTCAGGTGTGTGTCCCCAAATTTCCAAATTTTATTTTTTTGTGATTTGCCTTGACTTCACTATCAATCATTTCCTGAAACTAGAAACTTGTCTCTTGTTATTTACATGTGGAAGAACATTGTAAGAGAACAAAATTCAATGAAAAAAATTTACGATACATTAACATAACATCTCGGGTTATTGTTTCATAGTGGAACGTCTTTAAAAGTAGATAATTTGGTAATGTTCGTTCCATGCTAACAGAATCATTGCTTTTTTTTTTCAGGCGAGCCCGATGATGTTGATCACACTGCTGTTGGTGCAGCCATTACGACCATTACGACCAACCTTCCCGAAATGACGCGTGGCGTCAAGATGATAGTTGCTCTCATGGACGATGAGCCTGACAAGGAAAAATTGCTAAATGCCACTCGCAAGCTCTGTGCTGCCTTTACAGAATTGCTGAAGGCGGCTGAACCAGAAAGCAAAGAAGTAGGTTCCCATTCGCAATTGTGTGAAATTCTTTATTAGTGCCTAATAGTCATTGGCCGGGTTTTATGATGCTGACGTAACACTAATTCGTGTTTTAGTTTACAAGCAAAATCTAAAAATGTGTCAATATTCTTGGCCTAGCACAAGTTTTGTATTATTTTATATTATGGTACTTGGGCAATCTAAATGATCAACTTCATTTAAAAGTTCGTATAATTTCATGTGTCTTCCCGTAGTTTAACGATTATTGACTGTTCATTATCACACGGTTTAAGTGGAAAAAAATTCCTTGTGCGTCCATGACAAATAACTTTTATCGAAAATTCGCAAGGTACTTTTTTTTCCAATTAACCGTGTGACATTGTGCAGTCAACAACAGTTCAGACAATTAAAAAAAAAATCACATTGAAGCATTTTATTTTCAAGAACCCAAGGGCTCTCCTTGTAAAAAAGTTTTGACTGTAATTTATCAGTAGTAGGTCTAGCTATTGCTGCACTGTCATTTGTATGCGTGGCTAGTCCACCAAGGTCAAAGTCCTGAAGCGTGGATCTGCAGTACAACTACCATTCATGTCCCTTCTATGTTCATCGTGTTCGCGGTATTATTTTTACAAATTCTATGGCATTGATGGACTGGACGTAGCAGACTTGTAAAATATATTGAAAATTATTTCTTGTTGTTTACGTTCATCGCTACATTCTTCAAAAGGTTGGAATCTTAGACAGATTTTAATACGATGTTTTAAATTCCTTCTTTCAGCCTCGTCAGAACCTCTTGAATGCTGCAAGTCGTGTTGGTGAAGCAAGCACTGTTGTTTTGTCAACAATCAGTGAGGAGGATGCTATTGACAAGGAAGTACAGGAGATCCTTCTTGGTCTGGCTAAAGCTGTTGCTAACACCACAGCAGCTCTGGTCTTGAAAGCCAAGAATGTAGCTGCCACTTGCGACGACCAAGCAACGCAAAACAAAGTGATTAGTTCTGCCACTCAAGTGGCTCTGGCGACATCGCAGTTGGTGACATGTGCGAAGGTATGTTGCTTTATTAGGTCAGTTGCTTACGAGATTTTAATAAAATCTCATTGTACTGTAGCATTAATGTTGACTTGCTTATGTATAGGTTACTGCACCGACAATTGGTAGCCCAGCTTGCCAGCAGCAACTCATTGAAGCTTCCAAAGAAGTTGCCAAAGCTGTGGAAGGCATTGTTACTACTTGTCAGGTATGAAGCTAATGGTATAATTAAGTAAACCTTCAAACAGTTGGTAGAATTGTTCATACATCAACATGCTCATTACAGACTTCCTGTAAAGATGAAAACTTGCTACGTGAGCTGAATGGTGCAGCAACACAAGTTACACAGGCGCTGAATGATCTTTTGAACCACATTCGCCTCGGTCCCCGAGAAAGAGCTAAAGAAGGGGTTAATGATGGGGCTGTGGACACCATCCTTGTCGCCACTGACAAACTCTTCAGCAGTACGGGCGATGCAACGGAGATGGTGCGCCAAGCTCGAGTACTTGCTCAAGTAAGCTTTTTACTGAAATTTCAAGCATCAACTCGAATCCCTTCTATTTCTTAGCTTATGTTCTCGTGCATTTTCACTTGCGTGTGTGTGTTAATAGTATTTTGATATTCTTAGGCAACTGCGCAGCTCATCCAAGCCATCAAAGGGGAGGCAGAATCTCAACCTGATTCTGACATGCAAAAGCGTCTGTTAGCCGCTGCCAAATTGCTGGCTGATGCAACTGCCAGAATGGTAGAAGCAGCAAAGGTAAGACAATTAAGCCATGTAAAGAAAAATTGAATTTATAGACGCAACAGGGTATTTAGTGAATTTAATTCAAAATATTGTACATTGATCTCGGTCTCTCTTTTAAAATTAACGTTTCACTAAATTTTCACAAATTGTTATACACAGTTTTAATCATAAAAAAAAAATTAATTTCAAGCAAGCCGCTATACCAGAAGTTATTCGGCAAAACTAATTCACAATTTTGTAGGCTATTTTCTAACCCTATCCTACGTTGAATAACAAAAACATTATTAGCGTACACCACGGTAGGTACTCGTATCCATAATTTTGTCAGATTTTTAATTTTTATTTATTTTTTAAATTTTAAGTCTTCATGTTACCTTGTTTGAAGATTTTGAGTTAAGTGGTCCAGAAACTAGGCTACAGCAAATTTGCTACAGGCATCTGGGCCTTAACAATTTCGCTAATCAAAAAGTGAATTAAGATAAAGCAAATAAGGTTCGGCTGATAACATCTTTCTCCGATCAGATACCAGTGCGATCTGATCGGTATGATACGATAGCGGTATTCAATGGCGTTGCTTCCATTTCAGAAATTATTCCCATATTAAGAATTAGTTATTTTATAAAGCCTTTTCTGTCTGTTAATATTGGAATATTGGAAATAAGTGATAAAAAAAACTACTAGTGTCATGCACGTATGAGCTAGCTTGTTGCTTTCACGTCTTTTTTGGTTCGAGAATGTGGTTTTTATAAATAGCTGGGAACGACTGAAACTGACTGTTTGAAATTTGCGTCATTGGAAAGCTTTCAAAAAATTCGATGTTTACCACAAACCACTAGTCTACACCACAATTTTTTTGGGGCAAGGTGACCTGATGGTTAGCATGACTGTTTCATGTGAAAGAGGTTCCGGGTTCAAGCCCAACCTCAACTACCCCTAGCATTTTTGGGAAGAAAATGGGCGTGTGGTGTCTCGTGCTCATGTCGATTGTGGCAAGTAAGAGAACCTAGGAATTTCCGATGTGATTTATCTAGTAAAATTGTCCCTCTCTCTTTCTGGTGCCATGGCTAACGCTGTGTGCGCGAAAAACACTAAAGCATAGATATCAGTTTCGATATCTATGCCAGTATCGGTATCAGCTGAGCCTTAAAAGTAATAGAGAAGTAAAAAAAAATCTAGGAAAGTTAAATAAAATCATCCTCGTTGGCATTACGTGAACCCTGATCCACTTACTTTAATTCGCATTAATTGAATGGTCGTACTTATTTCTTCTGTGCTTACAGGCTTGTGCTACAAATCCCCATGATTCTGAACAGCAAACTGCTTTGCGAAAAGCAGCGGAAGATTTGCGCAATGTTGCGAACGTTGCTGCAAGCAATGCTCTAAAAAAGAAGGTGATACAAAAGTTAGAGGTAAGTAAAATAATTGTTCTCCTTTTTACTTTAGAATTCCACTTCAATTCTCCAGTAATTATAACGTAATTTCTCAATCCACATGACATATTGTTAACAACATTGGTATTATTTTCAGAACGCAGCAAAACAGGCTGCTGCCACTGCTACGCAAGTGATTGCTTCTGCTCAAGGGGCTACCCCGCACAACACTAATTACATCTCTCACGAGGAACTTATTCTTTCCTGCAAGGTCGACTATTTTACTGAGCATAGATGAATTTTATTAATTGCGCCATTACAGTTTTGTTGTGTATGTTAACAAATTTCTGAATATTAGGATGTTGCTGATGTCATCCCTGGTGTGGTGCATGGGGTGAAGGGCACCATGCTCAACCCTGACAGCCCAAGTGCCCAACTCAACTTGATCAATGCAAGCGAGGATATGATCCAGGTAACCATGAAGTCTGTAAAGGGAAGTTGTTCATCATACCTCAATTATACTACATTGTTCATCGTATTTCAATTACACTACATTTTTCAATAACTAATAATAAAATTAAAGCTTTACAAACTGATTTTCTATGTCTGAGCAATAGCCTGAGATAAGTTCTCTATTGTGGTTAAATATTAAGATAAATTAAATGCTTAAGCAATGTGGAAATAATGTTTGCTTCATTCCATACATAAAAACAAAAAGGTATGCGAGACAAATTCATGTCGAGTCCTAACACAATATTACAGAGCGAATGCATGTTCAGTAAACGATTACAGGGCCTTTGGAAATGTATCAGGTTTTTCGTTATAAGTAATCACCTGAGCATGCATTGTTACTAAGGCTGCACCGATACCAACTTTACAGATCAGGTTTTATCTAATTTTGCCGATACCGATATTCAAAATTATTTCCCCAATTTTTTATAAATGGTGTAATTTTCTGCAAAAGTCCAATAATTATTAAAATTAAAAAAATTTGAAATAGTAACCCACATTTAAAACCTAACTAGGAAGATAACTCAGTGATTTTCTGAGCAAAACACAGCGAACCGTGTTCTATTAACTATGTTTTTAGCGAACTGCGTGTCGTAATCCCAAACGGTTCCAGAGTTCCGATATTTTTGCAAAAGTTGCCAATACTGCTAATATCGGCCTCCGATCCGATCCAGTATCGATATCGGTGCAGCCTTAATTGTTACGTGAATAGTCTCAATAACAGTTTTGTTAACAATAGATTTATTGTTACAGGAGGTGTGTTATGATGGGGTTTAACCGTTGGTACAGTTTTTGCGAATGTTTCTAATCGTGTTTGATTTCTACATTTCAGCCTTCCACTAAGATGATAGCAGCTTGCAAGGCTGCCATTCCTACTATAGTGGATCAGGCGTCTTCCATGCAACTTAATAATTGTTCCAAGCAAATGGTTTCCTCATTATCGGAACTACGGTCTGCTCTCGGAAGGGTAATGCGTCCAATATTTGTGTAATAAACTTTTAAAAGGTTGGATTCTAACAGTTCCCACACATAATTGTTGTTCGTTTTAATGTGCAGGCCCAGGAAGCATGTGGCTCCCTTGAGATTGATAGTGCCTTGGATATTATTCATTCTTTGGAGAATGAACTGGATGCCTTCCAAAAGGCCTGTGAAGCGTTCGCACTCAAACCTTTGCCTGGAGAAACGGTAACTATATCCGTTACATGTACTTAATTGAAAGTTAGTAGTATGTAAGGTACCTAAACGTCTGCAATATTACAGAGTGACTCAACTGCCCTCGGCTTGGGTACCAGTTCAAGACAAGTGGGAACATCAATGGCCCAACTACTTACTGCTGCATCACAGGTAAGCCTATCCTGTTTGTTTTGTAAGAGCTTTGCGTATTACTGTGCGTGCGTTTTATGTTTGTTGGTACTTTCCATGAAGTGGCCGTTGAGCAGATAAAATGGTTTATTGCTATGTTAAATGGAGAATGTGGTTTTAAAAATTATGAAGCCACATATCTTCTGTGCTGAAAGGCACATCAGAATACTGCCAAGCGAATACATAAACCGGCCAAAGATAAATCGGTTAACTAACCTACTTCACATCAGATGGCAAAAACTACAGGAGACTGGCAAATGTGACTATGAGCTAAAGGAATTTATACGAAAAGCACAGCTGTAGGTTTAGTTATAAGTATTGCTTTGGCTTAAAGTGTAATTGTAGGCTACAGCATCTGAAATATGTGGTATCATATCGACATATTCCTTTTAGCGCTGCCTAACACACACATGATTTCTCCTCTTTTAAACTTACAGCGTGTTACTGTACATTTTGGATAATCATAGGTTCTGCCATCGCCCTCAGTATTTCATTGACAGTTCTTGTGTTTCAGGCACAAGAGCCAGAATATCTTTGCGTTATTCACAGATCATGGTCCAGACCAGGCAGCCTTAATTGGGCGTAGCAATCAAAAACAAAAACGACTGCCAGTACGACAGAATAAATAAATCCACAGGAAAGAAATCCAGACTTTTTAAAAATTCGTGTTTACTAAATAAATTATTCATTAAAAGGTGAACGTCCTCATCACCTTTTCTTGCACACGCATTTGTATTTTGTATCATATTTCTGCTGCGCAATTTTTCTCAAGAATTTGAAGCCCTGGGCTAACACAGATGTGGGTACTCTTTACCTCATCAATAGCAATAGCGCTTTCATTACTTATTGTTAGGTTGAACTCTGGTCTCAGAATTTCTTTTTACTCAACTTTCGCGCCCATTCTGAATAAGTACGGGCGGAAGTCGCTGACTGCATAATCTGATCTTACACGCTGGTGCTAGCCCTTATATCATATTCATTTTACCTTTTATTATGCACCACAACTACCTGCGTAACGTTTAGAATAGGGGGATATGAATTATGAAGGGTTCAAGTGACTTTTTCTTTTCTTTGTAGGGTAATGAAAACTACACTGGTATGGCTGCTCGAGATACTGCCAATGCTCTTCGTAACCTCACCAACGCAGTTCGTGGTGTAGCTGCAACTTCCAACAAGCCTGAAGTCCAGTTCAAGATCATAAACAGTGCACGTGATGTTTTGCATAAATCTGTTGGCCTGATTGAAGAGTCTCGACGTACAGTTGCCAATCCAGGAAGCATCTCAAACCAGCAGAAATTGACTTATGTGGCTAAGGATGTGTCGATAGCATTGACCAACTGTGTGAATTGTCTGCCTGGACAGCGTGACGTAGATGATGCCATCAAATCCATTACTGATGCAACCCACGCTTTGAATGCTGGACAGGTAAGGTCAAACAAAGTAAAATAAATGTTTCTCATGCACCATCGCCATCCCTAACCGCTTGCATCGGAAGCTGTTGTTAGCACTAGGTGAAATAAACAAATAGATTATGGGCTGCGTTGTTATTTTCTAGATAAGGCTTTTGACGTCTCACTCACCCACTAGATAATAATACCACACGCGAGATTGCATTTTTAAAAAGTGCTCAAGCTAATTCGTTCCATTTAAAAAGCGATCAAGCCAATTCTTTCTTTAGAAAAGAGCTAATGGAGCGCAATCAACATTCGGCAACAAAGCAGCATGTAAACTATAGCAAGTTAACATAGGTTAATGAAGCACATGTGAAAATGAGGCTCTGAGGAGGCAGTAGCTTGTCCTGTGGCTTGGCCTTGAGGAGCATTCATAGTTTTAAAATTACGTAACACATTATACTGAAGAGTTCAGAAATTGTAATATCAAAATAAACACGCACAATCTCACAAGGTAATTAGTCCAAATTTCCACACATTTTTGACAGTTTGTGTGGAGGAAAATGTAATAGTCTCCCAGTTGTCTTCTTTAGCAGCTATTTTGAGGTTTTTCCGGTTTTTCACATCAGTCTCGTTGTTTACATTTGAATCGCGCGGTAGCCGTGGCCTTGGCCTTCGATGTTGGTCGGGCGGTGGTCTTGGCCTTCGATGTTGGTCATACTGTTTCCATTTGGTTGCAAGGCTGGTGTGGAGGTCGGCATTCACAAGGCATTGGATTGCAGGTGTGGAAAGTGCTTGGATGTTCATGAGGTCGCAGTTCTCCCTCATGTTTGCCTGTAAAGCTAAGTATGCTAAGCCTCTCAAATGCCGATCTCTCTTCGAATTTGACACAATCGGAGTTTCCGTATTCTGCCAGTCTGTTCTATGCTTAGTACCTATGCGATGGACTGCGTTGCCGTTTTCTTCTTTATTATTCCTTACGTCTGCCATATGTTGCCTTAACCCTCACTCCCTTCCTAGTATCTCCTACATAAATGCCGTCGTAATCACCATCTGCTACCCGGTATACACCTTCTCTAGTTTGGGGATTTTTCTTAGTAATTCTTCTTATTCAGACTGTTCACCTCCTATAGTTTTCACTTCTTCATTCATCCTTGGTGGCAACAGGTGCTTCTTAATTTAGTATTGAATGCCATCGGTCATGAAAGCCAATCTTAACTGCATCGCAAGCTACTGCTATGAGAAAGTTGAGGGATGATTCGTCCATTAAGAGCGGACAAGGCGAATGTTTCTGTAGTATTGGACGCTGCAGACTTTAAAAGACAAGTATTAGAGGATATGACTTCTGAGATGTGCATGGAGATGTGGGGTATCGGTAATGGCTGATATAGAATGGATTATACAATGGATGCTGGATCGGACAATATGCAAAGCCTTGTTAGACAAATGGGGCTTTTGCCCTTTGTAGACCATTTTGCAACCCGACTGAACAATCAACGGCCGAACTTTGTGTTACCGTTCCCCTACTCGACAGCGTGGGCAATGGATGCCTTAACCATCCCATGGACGGAGATGTTTGCGTACCCCTTCCTACCGTTCTCTCTTCTCAAGGCGGTAGTGAACGAGATCTGTGGCACACATGCATCGTTCATTCTTGTAGCGCCATGGTGGCCAGCAGTGTTGTGGTTCATCGACCTCATGGAGCTCAAGAAAGAAGACCTGAACCCACTTCCAATCACTCCGAACGTCTTAACGCAAGACAAGGGTAAAACTCTACATCCCCTGCCGCAAATTCTTTATCTTCACGGGTGGAGACAGTGACCCATAACCTCAAAGATGCTGGATTTTCGGAAGACTTCTAGCCAACCAATTCCTCCTCTGCCACAGACCGTCAAACGTAAAACTACACGAAACAAAATGGAAGAAGTGGTTTGGGTGGTGCAAGGGATACTGTTCAGTGAAAAATTCTATAATTAATCGGCAAACACCTGGCTTTAGACCGCAAGATTATTCCAATTACTAATTTAATGCTCAAATTCAAACAACAAAAATACATTCAGTTCAGTATTTGCAAATGTTCGTTAGCCTTAATCGTCAGAGTGGTGTTATAATCGGTCTCTCCTATCTTCTTCAGGCTTCCTTTCTTGTATTTGCTTGTTTTACATTGCCACGAGTGCTTGTGTTTTTCAAAATGCGTGGAAACCGTTGCCCACTGTATTTATCGCATGTTGTCTTCTCTGTACTCGTATAGTCCCACTGGTTCCATGCGATAAATACAGTGGGCATGGGTTTCCACGCATTTTGCAAAACACAAGCACTCGTGGCAATGTAAAACAAACAATTACAAGAAAGGAAGCTGAAGAAGACAGGAGAGACTTGAGTATAACACCACTCGGACTATTAGGCCCATCGAAAATTTGCAAAATATTGAATGCATTTTTGTTGTTTGAATTTGAGCATTAAATTAGTGATTTATTGATATTGAACATTCAAAGTAGAAGATGGTTCATTTTTTTGCTATATCCAGATTGATAGCTCGCCTTCGATAACACCCTTCCCAAGACGAGAAAACCTTTCCCAAGGTGGCATCGACACTTCACTTAACCCAGAACACTGTATTCCTCATCCAGCACTGGAGAAGGCGAAATCCTCAGATTCTCTAGAGCATGGACGTTGGTGACACTCATTCTCAGCACACTTCAGGGCAAAAAATTCCAAGCCAAATGCCACGCCAGAACTAGTGACTATTAAGGTGTTAGGCCCATTTGTCCATACGCACGACAAGGAAAAACTGCAGTGCCTGGTCCACCTGCTGAAGTACTACCTCGCAAGGACAGCCACTCCCACGACTAGACTAGACTCGACACGACAGAGAGAACAGTCTCTCCAAATCCTTTGTTCATACAAGTACACAACTGGTCCCTATAGCAGTCAGACTATTTAATGTGGAAAAATGGATATGCGAGGTCATAAAGAGGGCATACGAACTGGGACCCAACCACATTGATCGCCTTACTGAAGTGTCAGTACTGAACTTTGAAGTACTTGCAGCATCCTGGTCGTATGCATGTGGTCCCCCCGCTCGAGGAAGTCGTCATAGCGTGTTTCTGGAACCACCGAAACATGTTTTTGAGCCACTATCTCAGCGATACCAGTTGCTCCAGTGGTGGCGACAACATAAGAAATCGTCTATTCGCTAGATCCAGCTCTAATGACAGAGCAGAACAGACGAGGACTCGGAGGACCACCGACCAACCGACAAGGTGGGTGTAATCCTCGTTTCTTTGAGTTCTAGCACTAATAGTGAATGTTTCATTCAGCGTAATAGTTTGCATGACTCACTGCCTGAGCGACAAAGACTGTGTTAATTACTGACGGTTAGTATTTTGCTGAGAGAAGAATTCATCGAACTGCTTTCCAATTGTTGGAACAATGTGTCCAATAAATATGGGAGGCCGCGCCAAGCGCGAGCGCGAACGCTTAAGTTCAAAAATGATTCCAATGGCGACGATGTCATAGGAAAAGGTTTTAGTAATCATAGTTCCTGATGAAGACAGATGAGTATTCAGTCTTGTCGAAATTTGCAGAATACTGGTAAAGTTCCGAAATTGTGCGTTTTTGTTTCCTGAACTGTCGAATTGTTAGGACTAACAAGCTTTTATTCTTAAGAAATAGCTTTTCCATTAAATTGTTTTAAAGGATCAAAAAATAAAGTTTTAGTATTGATTTAACTGAAACTATGACTATTTGTATCAACTATCAAGTCAAGGTGTTGCATAAACTCAGTGTATTGCTTTAATACGTTAAGGTGTAAGCTCTCTCTTGGTGTACTGTACTTATAGTGTTTGGCGTATGGTGTTGGGAAAAATAATTCTTTTGCAGCAGTTTAGTTTTTTATTTATAGCTACACAACAAAAGAAGTTTGTGCGCTATCCAAAAGGTCGTAACTCGTAAGGTTTTGAAAATCTGGTCAGTAGAAGTGGAGAAAAATGTACTGAAAGTGGGATTTCATTGGAAAACTGACCCCGTTTAAAGTTAGAATTAGAAGGGAAAAGTTTCAAATCAAGCTGCTCTTACCCACACTGATTTCTGAACGCATTGTTTTGCCTTGTGTGGGCCCGTCAGTGGAGAGTACCCTGTGGATGAGAGCAAAGGCGCCTACTGGGGGTAATTTAACTTTTACCGTTAACTTCCGAACCGAACTAAAGTGTCTGGACTGGACTGGTCTGGTTTCAGCAATCGAGCAAGGAAAAAATTTTTGTTATGTAAACTATATTTACATTAAAGTGGCAGCGACTAAGTGTTCATTTAAATGTATTAACACCAAAACTTTTAACGTGTGGTGAGAACAAGAATACACTTGTAGCCATGTTAGCTTCAAAGTCAATTATGTAAAGATTGTTGGATGTTGTAGCATGTGATTGTAAGAGCGAAGCAAGCCAATCCTACATTTGTAAATCATGACACATAAGATTCGGCTAGAGAAACTGATATTAATGTGAATTGCTCTGGATAACAAGCTACATATGGCAAAGCCAGGCACGCGGTGTCTCGTGTTTAATTGTCTATTCGATTCTAATTTTGACTTGACTATTGTGCAAAAAAAGGCACGGCATATACCGCATTTTAACACTTATTTGCAATATTATTTTAACACTTACATTATTATTTCAGTTTCCACATACGGACAAAACGTACGGTGAATTGCAAAGCAATCTGAATACTGCTGCAGCGAATCTGAGCAATGCTGCAACAGATGTTGTTGGCTCTTCAAGTGGGACACCTGTTCAGTTGGCAAGCTCAGCAAAGCGTTTTGGAAATGCCTTTGGAGATCTGGTGGAGTGTGGTATGGAAATGGCTGGACAGACGAGGGTAAGATAATTTACACTAAATAGAATTTGTAATGTCTGAAAAAATGGCAGCATTCTAATTTGTTGAACCTTGATCCTTAATGTCTAGGACACAGAAACCAGATCTCACATGGTGGTGAGCCTTAAAAATGTGTCCATGGTTTCCAGTAAATTGCTTGTTACTGTGAAGACAGTTTCTGCTGATCCAAGTGCCCCCAATAACAAGAATCAACTTGCGGCAGCGGCTAGGTAATTTTTATTGGAATGTATTTAAAGTCACAAGTCCTGTCTCGTGTTATTTGGTTGTTAGGGTAAGGCTGGATGTACACCAAATGCAACATTTGGTTTCGGTGACAGAACGTTTTCCCATAACGTGCTTCAAATTGCTGTGTCTCTACCACCATAACAATTGAGCGCCTCACACCGGTTGAAACGTTGTCGCAAGACGACTTAACGACAACTGGGCGAAGATCCATTCATTTTGTCTCTCGGCCACACTCATTGGGACAGTTTGTTCTGTGCACGCTTGGGTGTGCGAGTAGAATTTTAAAATTGAGGGGCAGGCACCAAAAATAGTTAATAAAAAGACAGCCAAATGGTGCACAAGCATACACTAAAAAGCAACGTTTCGGAATAGTTTCATTCCGTTGTCAAGCAGAAATTTTCTTATCAAAGGCTAAAAGTCAACCTATATACATTTTAATGGTTTCCCATTACTTACGTACGGAGGCAAATACGCAAAATTCCAGATAGGCAAGAATGAAATAACAATTCTTGGCGAATTTTCGATAGTCAATATGCTGTTGATGGAGAAACCTAGCCGACTATCATCTTCAGGCACGTAATAAAACTCAAAACACTACCACCTATTTACAGTCCATTAGAATTTGAAATTGGCGTTAACTTGGCCTCTATATGAGTGATACCAGGAACCAGAAAGATACAAACGGCATCGCTGTACACCAGATGGACACCTCACTCAGAATCCATTGGGAAGGAACTGAAACGCTGCTCATTTCAAACTCGAGCAGAGACTCACACCTGAGAGGCCTCGAATCCCTGGCTATTCAACACCACGTCCGAGAGAAGGCCGTGCTGATGAATATCCAGGGACCATCTAACCCTTCAATCCAGTTCCTACTAGATGCTGATTTCAGAGGCCGTCTGAGAAAAAAGTGGAGTCACTGCCTTCAAAATCTCGGTGGCAGTACATGAGCGTCGCGCACCTTCATTGTATATACCTTGTAAATATCGGAGGCCAAGTTAACGCCAATTTCAAATTCTAATGGACTGTAAATAGGTGGTAATGTTTGGAGTTTTATTACGTGCCTGAAGATGATAGTCGGCTAGGTTTCTCCATCAACAGCATATTGACTATCGAAAATTCGCCAAGAATTGTTATTTCGTTCTTGCCTGTCTAAAATTTTGCGTATTTGCCTCCGTACGTAAGTAATGTCGTCTGCTACGTTCCAGAGTATGAATCTAGACGTTTTTAAAATGGTTTCCCATCCTAAAGAAAGAAACAGGCAGAATAAAATGGAAAATATTCTGGTTAAAATGAACCAGTATCAGCGCAGAAGCTACATTTGGGTGCCCAGACTCTCCCTGACGAAGGCAGGGAAGAAGTAATTTGTAGATTTTATGGTTGGCTATTTATGGGGCTTGGCCCTGTCGAGTCGAGCCAAGTTGAGTTTGCAAGAGTCGAGTATTTACTGAAGATAGTTTGTTACCCTGTAGTATCGGCTTAAATCGCCTAATTTAATGTTCAAATGCCCACATTTTAAAGTTAATTACACTTGGCTCCACCACCATCAGGGGGCTCATTACCCAGCATACCTCGAACCCAAACCCTCACAATCACTTGGGCATCGACGCTTATGGTCGCTGGTACGTGCTCTGCAAGATTTTGTTTCATTTGTTGTTAAAAACTTTCCGTAATTCTCTCTTGTTAAAAACTTTCAAGAGAGATTTACGGATTGTGAGAAGTTGATGGCCTCATAAGAACTGCATATTATTTTCTTGTCGCCCATGTGTGGTGATGTAGGATTATTACTGTAGGATACTGTCAAGTTCGCACCAATGTTACACCGTTACCGGTTTTCAAAAATTTACCATTGCACTATCTTCGGACGATAAAAATGGCAGAGTTCGTTTTAAATTATAATTAAATCTACTTCAAATACCGATGCTACGGACGATTTACTTCGGTTTTTGTTCATTTTCACTTACTTTTTAACGCAGTACCAAGTGTTCCAGTTACTCCAAACTAGCAAATTTTCGAATGCCTTACTGGCCAGTATAGGCATTCGAAAAATTGCTTGTTTGGAGTAACTGGAACACTTTTGGTACTACGTTAAAAAGTAAGTGAAAATGAACAAAAACCGAAGTAAATCGTCCGTAGCATCGGTATTTGAAGTAGATTTAATTGTAATTTAAAACTAACTCTGCCATTTTTATCGTCCGAAGATGGTGCAATGGTACATTTTTGAAAACCGGTAACGGTGTAACACTGGTGCGAAATTGATAGTATCCTACAGTAATAATCCTACATCACCACACATGGGCGACAAGGAAATAATATGCAGTTCTTCACAGGCCATCAACTTCTCACAATCCGTAAATCTCTCTTGACGGGTGCCGTTCAAGTTTACTCAAATTTCCAGCGTAGTGTCCTTATTTGTTGTTCTAAGGCCGAGCGAAGTGTATCTAATACCAGGTACTTATTCGCAGAAGTTAATTTTTAGTGAGAGGTCAAACTCCTGTGGTTTGTTCTTTTTGGCAAATTGGGTAGGATCCCCGTACTCTTGTTTTTTTTTTGACTTCAATCACTTCCAGGGTCCCTATATTGAATGGGGAGTCAACAAAATCTCCTTTTTGGGGCATTGGCCGCATGATGCCGTCGTGTAGGGTCACTATGTCCCAGATCTCCACCAGGGTGGGGATTTCCGCTTGGCACTGTCCATTCCCACGCGAGATCATTTTCAAGCTGAAACCCAACTTGAACCATGCAAGATGCACAGTTTTTTTCTTGTATTAATGGCTATCGCCTATGTGCCTTATATTCACGTGCTACTTCTAGAAAGCACTACACGATGTTTTACTCCGTAGAATAGCTTCCAGAAAGTTTGTCTGGAACTCTATCATTGTCTATCGACGCTGCCCTTGTGAATATCCCCTATAGGTTGCTCGAGGAGAGGATACAACTTAGTGGTTGGTTAATCGCAAAGTCTGCAGTTAATGCTATAACTTTGCGAGTCGAGAGTCTACTTCATTTGGCTGTTTTGGATAAAGTATCACTTTGGCTCGGTTGATTACATTACTTCCCGGCTGGGCGATCAAGGGTGTCTTGTAAACCCTGTAAGGTTGTCTTTTGCACCCTTCATGTGCTGCGATTCCAAGAAACTTTATTTTCCACTGGAGGGAATTTAGTTTGACGCTAGGGCCCTGCGCCTCGTGAGTCTTGTATCTCCACTTCAGATGGTTCATTATAAACATCAGTTTATGTTCAGTTTTGACGTTTTCTGGGTCTTAGATACTGAGGCGGATTACAGTATTGGTGTAAACCGCTGGGCTTGCTTTTATTGAGTGGAATGCAGTTTTGTTAATTTGACTTGACCACTTAGAAAATGAAAGTTGGTCCTCGAGCATTTTTCTTAAGAAATCTCTGAGGGCGAATTTTATTTTTCGGCCTTACTATTCCTTACATTTTAGCAAATTAGTTTTTATTTTGGATAAAATGATACTGTCGTATAATTCTGCTTACCACGTGTCATAAAATTATTTTAATGTGCAAGAATGGTAATTTTATCTTTCCGTGCCGCACTAAGTTTTGTCGCGTCGTTTCTTTTTATTTCTTGTCCAAAAATCGATGCGGGCGGGACCTGGGAACCAGCTTTTCTTTTTTTAATGGCCTAACTAAAATTTTTCTTAACTTCAATTGTATATCTGATGGGTGGTCTTCTGTGTACTTGCTCTGGCACTTGCTAAGATCGAAACGATACAGAGAAGTTCAGAATCCCACGGAACGCAACAATGACTTGCTCAATCTTAAAGGGTACCGCAATTTCCTTTTTCTTTAGCCTTCCTTCGTCGACTTCTTTGTATGTGGCCCACTGTTGTTATAAAGAAAAGCTTTTTCGCTTTTTGAAGTTTGCTGTTTACATTTTGACAATGTGGCAGTAGGCTAGTGCACAATTTGACAACGGTGGTCAAGGAGAACTATACGAGAATGGCTCAGTTTCCCCAATTGGCACTGTGCAGCAGCACAACCTAAGGAGGCCCTCTCATATTGTAATAGTCCGTGGCTACACGTATCACCTCTGTCAACCATTCAGCTCAGCCAATGATATGGGTGTACCAGGCCCCTACGCAATGGGAAATGAACTCTTTTGTACTAATAGTGGACAAGCCTAAGTAAACACAGACAGCGAACTATTCCTAATTGGGGAAAATTAGTATGCTTTCGCTATGAGAGAATTAATATTCCAAATTTTTTTTTTTAAATGTTCGTTATAGATTATTTTTGTTACATAAAATTTGTTATAAGCAAATCCAAAATGCATTGACAAGAGTAGATGTCCAACCAATATTGTGTTTTTTTTCATTACAAGTTAAATTCGTTAAAAGCGGCTTCATTATAAACGAACTTTACAGTGTATGGATTCTGTATTTTTGTGCATGTTTTCAACTTGTGACCCAGTGTATGTTTAATGTTAACGTTTCGTAATATGTCGTCTTTCTTGTAGAGCTGTAACTGAAAGTATCAACAATCTTGTTGATGTCTGTACATCAGCTGCTCCAGGACAGAAGGAGTGTGATAATGCAATAAGAAATATTCAGGTATCTATCTCGATAAGTGAATCGCAGCTTTATAGTCTTTTAGTTCTTAGATGCTAATCTTGAAATTTGTGTAGATGATGCGGCCACTTCTGGACAATCCTAGCGATCCTGTAAACGATGCGACCTACTTTGAGTGCCTTGATACTGTTATGGAAAAGTCTAAGGTAAATTCTGTGAAGGTTTTTTTTTTGTGTAGCGTAAAAGTAATACTGACGGCTTGATTAAGTTAACCCCTTTTGCGAAAGCTGCACCGGTATTAGATTGGAGTGGTCATCAATATTTGCGGTGTGGCTAGTAGATCGGGATTGAAAACATTTGCCTAAAGTATTGATTTGTAACCGTACTGGTATAGAGACATACAGTTTGTGGCATTTTCCTTAAGAGCGTTTCCCTTGCTATCTTCTGTTGTAGAGAAACACATTCACACTTTGTTTTAGAAACTATTTTTCGTATACCGTATTTACCCAGTTAGAAGCGCCCCCTATATAAAATCTTGGCACTTTTCATTATTTTTTGCCCCCATTTATAAGCGTCTATATAAAATATGCAAAAATCAGTTGTATTAATTATTAATAACGCAATTTGAAATCAATTTTTAATTAATTGCAGCCAATTTCGTTCTGCGTCTGCATTCTGCAATTTTTCCTCTATGATCGCATCGTGAATCGCTTACTCCGCTCTGGTTAGATTTCCTGTGGTTGGAGCACATAACTGATAAGCTGCTTTAGCATGCGCTATAGTAATGGCGTGTTCCACGAACGAGCAGCATGCACTGCTGATTATTTACGATACCAATCATTAAACGTTCTAAAAAGTATGCAGTATAAAGGTAGTACACAGCACTAAAAGGCAAAATAGCTTTTATTTTACCTTGGATTACAAGATACTAGTGGTGTTTTTTTACCTCCAGATAGAAGCGCCCTCCACTCAAATATTCTAAGCGCCTGGCACTTCAAACTGAGTAATACGGTGCATGAAAACTACGGCAGTTTTTCGTGATTTTTCAAAGTTTTTGCAAAATTGTGAGAGTTGTATTGATATTAGATTGATGAAAGTAGTAACGTTGCAGCCTTCTTGTTACAGATAAGATGAACTTCGTTTTTGTCATTCTTCCTTCTTGGTGTTCTTAGCGGGCCATTTTTGTTTACTAATGTTTTATTTTTAATAGTCGGCTCTGATTAGTACCAATTATTTCTGGGTAACCAAGGATATATTGTTGATGAATTTCATTTTGGGTTTTCAGTGATGATATACATCTTGCATTGTTGACTTGTTGTGATGCATGTTTTGGGATTTTTTTCAGAATTTGGGTGACGGGATGACTGGCATAGCCAACCATGCTAAGAAGAGTGAACATGAACAATTTGGTGAAGCAGTGAAAGGAGTTTCTGATGCAATATGTGGACTGATCGAAGCTGCTGCACAGGTATGTAATACATGATTTTTTTTTAATAATGGCTTTTAATTTCTGTGAAATACTTCCCAGGGCAGTAACGCTGTGTGCCATTGTATCAAAAATGCAATGGTTCCAAATACCGTGCATTGTTGGGGGCCAAAGCTTGCTTTGGGCTAGTCTAAGTTGGGTATGGAACGTCACAACTGCTCATGCGCTATCTATTTTTAGGTTTTTATGACTTTTTGTTAGTCTTGTGTGAGCGCTCGCTCAGGCTTGTTGCTTTTGTTTGAGCGCCCGCTCGTCGTTAATTTCGTAGCTTATTTTCGTCGCTGTTTCAATCTTTCGGCATCAATCAACCATCATGGATACATCAGCCTCATCCAATTCCTATGATGGCAAAACAGTGCGTCGCGGCCGGCCAACGAAGCGAAATACGCCATCCAGTGCGACGAACTTGGACAGTGCTGACTCTGCTAATTGGACCACGTCCGAACTTCGGAGTAAACTTGCAAAAATGGACATTGTCGTGCCGTCGGGTGTAAAACGAACTCTGCTAGTGCAATTTTACAGGGAAAATAGTAAGAATCGTGCAGCTAACGCTACTATTCCCAGTCAGGAAGACGTTCCAGTCAACGAACTCCATGTGATGGCCGACAACGAGCCGCCTGTCAACACCATGCCGAGTTGCCCTGCTCGTATTGGGGACTCAAACGCAGCAGTATTTCCTCCTTGTAGCAGTGCGGCGTCTGTTAACCCTAACAAAGATTCGGAAGCTGGAAATGACATCGTTACTCCCGAAGCCCTGGCCGGTGTGCGTCGAGATTACGCTGCATTAAACGAGAAACTGGACTTTTTACTTAGCAGAGACAATGGTGGCCAAATTCGTCCTTTGTTTTCTACGAGTGCATCACATGAAACGCCTCCGGACAGGATTTTTTTTTTTAATAATGGATTTTAATTTCTGTGAAATACTTCCCAGGGTAGTAACGCTGTGTGCCATTGTATCAAAAATGCAATGATTCCAAATACCGTGCATTGTTAAAACTAAGGCTGTACCGAACGAGAATTTTTCAACCGAACCAAACCGAACAAACCTTAAATAAGCCAAACACCGAACACTTCCGAACCGAACAAAAATGTACCAAACCAATCTATCTTAAACTAAAATGTAGAAGAACTCATTTCACAAAGATTCATCAAAGCACAAGTTTCTTAACAAATGTAGGTATTTTCACATGGACTTGTAAATCCATAGATGTTAAAACTTTGTTTAAACATAAACAAATCAACACTACTTTTACATTTTCCCTTATAACTCTTAAACCGTTAGAGCTAGGAACTTGTGGTTTGGACCAACAGAAAGCAGGCGAAAAAACCTTCAAAATGGTGTATTCAAAAATCAAAATCCGTCGATTAGAAGTGAAAATATGTTCGGTTTGGTATTTTGCGTTTGAAAGACCGAACACCGAACCGAACCGAACACCCTCTGTTCGGCCGTGTTCGGTTCGGTTCGGTACAGCCTTAGTTAGAACACTGCATTGTTTTAATATAAAAAAAAAGGCACTGAAATGATAACAATAGTTCATTAGTCCTTGTTTTGCAACAATCAGTTAAAGATCAACAATGGTAAAATTGGAATTGTAAATGTACAAAAGTGGAGCCAAATTTGCATAACTTTGATTAAAAATGTATCAACAAAACACATTTTTGAATATAATTTGTTATTATTTAAAAATCGGGTGTTGGCACCACAGCACTACAATACCAGATACCACCTCATTCATAAGTACCTGAGAAAACTGAGTAACGGGGTACTAAGTTTGGTACAGACACCATCTAAAAAATGTTAGGTACCGACCAACACTACTTCCGCCATATCACTACTGATATGCAATAGCCATATCGCCGTATCACTACTGGAGTTCAATAGCATATGTTACGACTGCATGCTTCCCCTAGCAGCTATAAATCCTATGTTGCATCTAAAGGTTGATTTCTGCTTGTAAGTAGGGGGTTAATTTTCAAGGGAACTGGGCTACATTATTGAACACCTAAAATAACAAAAATATTAGTAAACAAACTGCTCTGATAGTCTAATTCCAACAGCAGTTAATAGATTTTTAGGCCTAAAATACAAAATTACTAGTTATTACGGACAGATACCAGTGCCATTCGTGCTCATATAAAATGTAGCAGAAAAGATGTTATGGAATCTGGAAACTTTCTTTACCTATTTCCTCGTGATGGTCAACTGTTTCACACGGATAATTGTAGTCAACGATTTTAATTCGTTATGTTGCTCTCCGCGACAACAATAAAAAGGGTATTATCAACTAAGCTTAGGGCTTGACTTCGGCTACTATGGTATGTAACTACTGGCAGCTGTTGCTGTGAAATAGCTGTCAGTAGTCACGTATACCCCAGTTAAAATTAACGATAGTTGTGACACAATTTTCCCTTGCTTCAAAAATTCATCGCAGTTGATTTTAAAGTGCGTGAAGAGTATTTCAGCGTTTCTAACCTTTGTGGACATGCAGTTAGCTGGCATAAATTAATAACAGGTAATAACTTTTTGGAAAATGGTTTTGTTGTTTGGTCTAAACAGGCAGAAAATACTGCGAGCGGTTGCTGAATCCATAGCCACATTAGGCCTCTAGTTGCCGTAGCAAGAATAATAGCGATAGAAACCTGTAAACATCAATGTAGGGAGTTTCGGGACACAACATTTACTAGCGTAACGACACTGAGATGGGGACTCGGCTGGTTTGCAAACTCGGCTGGTTTGATTTGATTAAGCTATTTGCGTTATTTTGAATTTGTTGTTTGTATTGAAAGTGTAGGGTATGTTTTGCTGATACTCTGATTGCTAGTGTTGGTAATGATTTTTTTTTAAATGGTGTCGGTACAACCCTGTTCATTGTTACATTTATATCAATTTTAATTTGATTTTCATTGACCATTTGTAAAGATAAGCCAGTATTGTTGCATCACATTAGTTTCATGTGTGTAGCACATACAAGATGTTTTGTACTTAGTACCAAAAGGCTTCATGAGTTTCTCTACAGCGAGCCAATTTTCAGTTATAGTTACCCCTGAAATACATTGATTATTCAAGTTATTTATGTTCATTCAGTTATTCATTAATTGGCACACACTTTAGTACTCTGCTTAACGTTTTCCATGTAGCCTACCATTTTCATATCTTGCTGCACGAGTGACATGCCTAACCAACATGCAGGACTCGAGCGTTTAGCCTTGCACATTGTTCAGTCCCTTGCCCAGCTTTGACAGTCTATAAATGCGAAAATTATTTTATTTTTTTGCCCATCATAAATCAGGATACATCTTTCTTCCATTAAATCGGAGTTTTGATTGTAACTTTATAATCTTAACCACACAATCTTCTTCATTTTATTCTTTTACAACTTTGTATTTTGATTAAGCATCGCATACTTAGGGGTGTGCAAGTAGAATAATTTTAAGCCGAGCCGAGCCACGTTTGCAGCAGAAGAATCGAGTATCGAGCTGAGTTCGAGTATTTGGTTAACACGCTTATTTTGTAAGTGTCTTTTTTATTTTTATTTGTTGGTTTAATAACAGTTAAGATGCTGCTTAATGGACTGCGCAACTAGTGTTCCAGTTTTTAGGATATAACTTCAAAATGGTTTGAACTAGTGGCTTTTAATTTGCACCACTGGAAAGCTCTCGTCGAGATGATGAATTTGGTATATTTGAACGTCAAAATCGGTCAAAAATTGGCGGAGTTATTAGAGAAAATGGGCAATCGGCGGTGTTATCGCATTTTTATCGGATTCGAGTTTGGTTGGGATACAACGAGTCGCGTTTGAGCAGATAGGAAACTCTACTCGAACTCGAAACTTTCAAGTTTTGCACACCCCTACGTATACTCTCTGGGGTTCTTGTTCAAAACCCAGTGCTTACATGACCAAACTTGGGAGTTAATTTTGTATTACAGGAATGTGGTGTATTACTTTTTTAATTATTTTAAATGTTTTTTTTCGTTATCTTTTGTTAAATTTGACA
The DNA here is from genome assembly GCA_023313725.1 of Lithobius niger. Classification (NCBI taxonomy): domain Eukaryota; kingdom Metazoa; phylum Arthropoda; class Chilopoda; order Lithobiomorpha; family Lithobiidae; genus Lithobius; species Lithobius niger. The sequence continues at coordinate 6,534 of JAHWFP010011477.1, read as the reverse complement.
ACTGAATGCTTTATTTTTGTTACAGGCAGCATATTTGGTAGGTGTGTCTGATCCATCGAGCGTTGCAGGGCGTCCTGGCCTTGTTGACCAGAGTCAGTTTGCTCGAGCCAGTCATGCCATACAGACAGCCTGTCAGAACCTAACCAACCCTAACAGCAATCAGCAGCAGGTAAACACTTTTGAAAAAATGTAAATTTTCTGTCGAAAAGTCGATTTTGGGATTTAAACAAAATTTATTTCTTGTATGACTAATTTTAATACCATTTCAGTTATGAGAGATAATTATGACGTGTAAACAAAAGAATTAATAATTCTTAAGAGAATATGCGATTTTGTTGACCTTGCGTGCTCAAAATTTGAACTTGGGTTTATCCTAGGTTTACATTTCTGCCCTTGCCATATTGTTAGGAATTATGCATGACCCTTTAGCCAACGCGTGATCTTTGTTGAGCTTTAAATAAATTTTGAAAACCGGTAACTCGGTCGACTCAGAAGTTTTACTTTGGTTTAAGTTCATTTCGAATACTCACTGTTAAATAACACTGAACCAAAAGACAAAGGATTTCACTTCAAAACCTGCGAATTTTCAACAACCTTTACCTGGAATACTGATTCAAGGCCTACTGCGATGTGATGAGGAGGGAGTTTTGAATTTTAGAAGATCGTTGGGTTTGGAAGGAGTGTGAGTGCGGATTTGGGAAGAATGTGAGTGTGGGTACTAGTGGCTTAACTGTGTGAAGAAAACAATAAGTAAAGGTTGTTGAAAATTCGCAGGTTTTGAAGTGAAACGACTTTTGGTTCAGCATTATTAACCTTTTAAGCAGTATGGATGTATATATACGTCCAAAAAAATCATCCCAAACGCAGTAACGACGTATATATACGTCCAAGCTTTTAAGGGAAACTGCGGGTCGAAAAACGCAATTTTCGGCCAAAATACCAATGTGATAAACGCTGAAATTCGCTACCCGACATGTTGAGCTCGATTTTTGTAAAACAAACGTTGTTAACGATGTCTGTAATTTTATAAAAAGCACTTTAGTTGAGTGCAGACTCACTAAAAACTGCAAAAATGTCGTTCTCATTCTTTTTTTCCTAAGTTAGAAAGCAGAAAATTGGTCGTTTTTGATCAGCGGTAGCGGTCGAACAAATTGACTGGGCGCCGCCATCTTGGATTTGTTGGAAAGCTGGAATTCCCCTCTATCCAGGCTTCTCAACATATTTTCTTGATGGCCATTTGGCATTAGCCAATCAGGTGTATTGTAGTAGTCCGTTTCTGGCGGTTTCAAGCTGACTTTCCAAAGCATTTGAAGATCACGTACCGTCATTGGCAGGTTGGCACCACTTGACCGATTTGGCGCGCTCTCATTGGCTGATGCGCGATTTCAACATGGCCGCCGCCGCTCGCTCCGGATTTCACGCGAGCGCTTGTGTTTTAGTTCGTCATTAAAAATCACAAAAAAGATGATGTTTCACAGCATTAAAAAATTAAAACAGCAGCCACAATGCAAAACTAAAATGGAAAAGGCGCCTATAAACCTTAACACTATTGCTTATCAGGTGGGAACAACGATTTTTAGCCTAACTAACACCGACTTTCGGTTGCCTTTTGTCATCACGGCGATTTTCAATTTAGTTCGTTAGCGCCCCGTAATTTAAAAAAAAATTGTTCTCCGAAACTATTAAAGCTACTTATCTGATTTTTTCTGTGCACCTCAATGAATATCTGTTGCGTGCGTGTAGTAAGTTTGAAATAATTGTGTCCAATTGTTTTCGCAAAAATAAATATTTCTTTAGTACTCACTCCATGACGGGAAAAAAAAACTCCTCCATGAGCAACGACAACTTTCTTTTAACTCGCTGCTGAAAAGGGTAACAGTGAGTATTTGAAATTGAATAAATTTTTAAACCTTAAAAGATTAATAACATAAACTCTGGCTTATTTTAAACTCTTATCTGGTAGCTTGATAAAATTTCTCAAAAGTTTCTGTGATAAACAGTTGATTTTACTAAGCTGGCACTAAAATATCCTATGACTTTAATTCAAATGTTTAAAAAAAAATTTTTTTTACTTAATAAATTGCCTAATAATTTGAATATTTCGAAGCAGAGACCTTACAGTTTTGAAGTACACTAGAACCTCGATTGTGACCAACAGGCGTTCTCGATAATCGACTTTACATGCAAACAAAGGAATTACGTATATTTGGGTGGAATTTTGTGTTGGGAAACTGCTTTAACCTGCAAAAGAATTACACAATTTTGGTTAAAAAAGCTTCAAGAAACGGATTGTAGCTTGATTACCCATTCTTGGCTGAAAACTATCAGATTTGTGAAATTTTCTCGAGAATCGGCGTTCGAATAACTGATAATCGGCATGCAGATAGTTGAGGTTCTGCTGTAGTCTAATAAGCCTACAAACGTAATAAAAAAAAGGTAGACCTACATGAAGTTTACAGTTTTCACTTGTGTGTGCCCTTAGTTATTAACGAGTTGACTTTGTATTTAAATTCATTTCATGATTTGTTGGATAGTCAGAGTTGACACCACGTGGCATAGTTTTTCTTGTATTCATAATGTACTTTTATCAATGTAAATTCATAAGGTAATATATTTTGTTTTCTTTTTTTAGGTGTTGTCTGCTGCAACTGTAATAGCTAAACACACATCTGCCTTGTGTAACTCTTGTCGTCTTGCCTCTTCCAAAACCAACAATCCTGTGGCCAAACGCCATTTTGTGCAATCAGCCAAAGATGTGGCTAATGCAACAGCAAATCTTGTAAAGGAAATTAAAGTTAGTAAATTTGCAGTGATAAGTGTTTATAGTAATTCTTAAATATAATGGGCCACGCTTTAATAAATATTTAGGGCCACGCATTAATTCTGAAAAATAGTCTCTTTCTTACTACCTGCAAATACTTACTTCAGTAATTATGCTTAAAATCATCATTTTACGCTATCACTGCTCATTTATCAACTAAAAAACTCCCTTTTTTTAGCTTGTATCCAAACTTTCTCTCCTCTCCCGCCAGGGGCGCTGCTACTCCTAACTAGGAGGGCGCCATCTTGTTTGTTCCCCTCATCACATTTTGAGCACGTTGTTAGGGTAGGACGTGTTTGGCATCGCTGCCTTTGTTTTCTTGTTTGGAAGCAAAGTTATCAACTTTTCTGGGCAGAATTATGACCACGATAGAAGAATCAAACGATCTATTACGTGGGAGACTCAATTCGAAGAAATTTGATGCGTGTAGCTGCAAGAAACAGTCAAGAGATTTTCACCCTCTTTGCCGTGAGTGCAAGCCCTGAAACTTCGTCACCAAAGTATGTGAACTGTGCGATTTGCATCATCGTTCAACTAAATGGAGGACAGTTTGCATACGTGAAAGAAATCGGATCAGAAAGCAGATCAACGAGCCAGGGCAGCAACGGCAGGTTTGGTTGATGACGAAACGGCTGCAGCTTGTCAACCGGAGGGAGAAAATAAGATGGCGTCAACAAACGAAAATGACTTTGCTGAAGTTCACGAAAGTGTGGTGGTGTGGGATGATGCAAAGTTGTTTGAGGATGGAGTAGGACAGGTGCCGTTCTCAATTGAAGAGTTGCTGGCGTTGATGCAGACCACAGCCAACGTAATTTTTGATGCGAAAGCCGCTTGTGTGGAGCAACGAATTAAAAAAAAAAAAAAAAGTCGGCGCCCTAATGGCTAATATGCTTCACTTGTTGCAACCATTGTTAGCCAAAGAAGAAGAAAATCATTGGATATTAGGAACCGAGGTGTCTGTTGTGACATCAAGTCGTGTCTGCGATGCAGTCGCTAGCTATGCAGGCGCCGGCCGTCAGGAGGCGCCACGTGTCGGAGAGGTTAAGACTGCGTCTGGATCAAGTCCGGCGGCTGTAGTGAAGAGCTCGGCGAAGAAAGGAAAATCGCGGGTCAGGAAATGACAGTACTCAAATGGCCGCTCCCGGTGTGGGAAATAGCGGTTCGTATGAGCACTTCAGCGAAAAATCACGCAAAACTGTAGGAGTAGTAAAGTCCAGTGAGGACAAATTTACGAAACTACTGGACATAATGAGTTGGTTATGGCGTCAAACACCATAAGAGCGTGAGCGTTTAATTTTTAAAAGGGTACCATTTAAAAAAAAAAAAAAAAAAACCACCTGTATCGTTCCTGCCGTAAATCTCCGAGAAAAGGAGTAGGTTATAGGAACGATAGCACTAGTAAATAGCTATCTCTTCCCAGCCGTAAATCACCGAGAAAAGGTGTAGGTCGTAGGAATGAGAACGCTGGTAAATAGCTATATCGTCCCTGCCGTAAATCTCCGAGGAAAGGAGTAGGTAATAGGAACGAAAACACTAGTGAATGGTTTTTCTCTTCCCAGCCGTAAATCACCGGGAAAAGGTGTAGGTCATGGAATTGAGACCAAGATGTATGCGTCTGTCGCCGGACTGTAGGTTGAATGGGACACACCCTCGCGTCAAAAGTGTTGGGTCGTGTCGCGTCGCCATCGTGTCGTGTCGCCATCGTGTCGTCATCGTGTCGTGTCGTGTCGCCATCGTGTCGTGTCGTGTCGTGTCGCCATCGTGTCGTGTCATGTCGCCATGGTGTCGCGTCATGTCGCCATCGTGTCGTGTCGTGTCGCCTGTACAAACATCGTTCTTGTTGCCAGTGGTATGAGGTTAGTAAAATGGGGCTTTAGGAAGGTTCCCCCCCCCCCCCCCGTTTGCCTTGGAACCAGGGCATTGTTAGCGGCATGTGCAGGGGATTATGGTTCAAAACTTGGGTCTGTTGCACACCTGTCATGTTCTAAGCCTCTGCCACCGCATGATCCGAAGAAGACACACATGTTTCTTACGACCTGCAAATACGGATGCATACACATATGGTTTTCAAATCGGTCGGAAAATGCGCCCCGTATAAGAAGGGTTTCGGACCTACAAGGAAGCCGAATACGTAACTGAACTGTGTAGTATCGAGTTGGATTCGGTTATCAAGACACCCCTCGTTCATGTAAACTTCTACTCAGCAATTGAAGAGGACGAGGTCATGTTGAGAGCAAGCTCTCAAGTAGGGCTTATTACTCGGCATCAGCTCCAGCTTTGAAGGTGATGGCATTGGTCAACCCGGAGCTCATGGAAAATAAAACAATTAGGGAATGTATGCATCTTCTTAAGCGAGCGTATTCATGCCACAAAGATAGTTAAGTTGGCAATGCCGTCTACTCATGAACAATGTCTTTCCTCGAATCTGCAACTGGGTTCCCGGCGGATGTAGTGGGCAAGTTGAGACTTTTGCCAGTTCAGGGTTCTGGAGACTTGCTTAATGGACAGTTACTTGTATTGGCCCCAGAACTCAAAGAAAATGTTCGACCTGCCCAAACATTGGTCAGCACGAACCATGGTAGCTATCGAAGCAAGCCTATGTATGCAAAGATCCAACACCCAGCATCCGGACATTGGAATGATCCATATGGGGGAAAGAGTAGCAGCAAAAAGCCAGCGGACAAGTCAAAGGATCGTTCGCCCATTCGTGACCATCCCCCCTCCTTGTCACGCGGGAAAGGACCAGAGAGTTACCAGCGTGGCCGAGGATCGTGCCGGGGAAGAGGTAAAAGACCTCCACGTCAGTGGCTGGCCATGGTCAGGGCGTCCCCCCCCCCCATTCACCGTCAGGTGGGGGGGGAGGATTGCCAGACATCTTGGACATTGGAAGATGATTGCGTCGGACCCCTTCGTCATCCGTGCTCTGGAGGAGGGATACACACCGCTATTCGTCACCAGGCTTGTAACTAGAGACTGGCCGGTAGGACGTTCCGAAATCCCAGAACTTATCAAGGGAGTCAATTTGCTGGTTGTGAAGGGGGCAGTACAGGTTTTTGGAGTCCAGCAAGGGCGATTCCGAACGGAAGGAGGATCCCGAGTTCTTTCAATCTTCGGAAACTCAATCAACACCTCGCAAAGGAACATTTCCAGATGGAATCGATCGAATCAATTCGAGACTCACTCCAGCACGAAGAGTATACCATTTCTATCGACCTCGAGGATGCGTATCTGCACGTTCCCCTCAATCCCCTCGACATCTGTTCCGCCTTGTGGCGGGGGGGAAATCGTCCCAATGGAAATCTCTTCCCTTCGGCTTAGCGACGGCTCCATACGTGTTTACCCGGATGCGGAAACCTGTGCTTGCATACCGCACCTACATCACATCAAAGCTCACGCCTATTTGGAAGGTTGGCTGGTTCGAAACAAGGGCGGTTTTCTTTTGACCCAGCAGTGGGAAATGTGCAGCTCCTGGTTTTCACATTTGGGTCTTGGTATAAACCTCAAGAAGTCCAGACCAGTTCCAAGCACTTGTTTTGTGTTCCTGGGTGCAATGTTCAACACTGTAAAAATGGTGGTAAAACCAACACTGGAGAGGTTCGTCAAGACGAGAACGTCGGTGAAGACATTCGTCAGAAGGACCAAGGTAACGGCGAGGGAGTTGGCATCGCTCATTGGACTCTTGGACTCCAATGCCAGACTTGTACCCTTAGGCC
>JAHWFP010011476.1:8708-19878 GCA_023313725.1 Lithobius niger | reverse complement strand
GGAAATACTTCTGAAAGAAAAAAAACAGACGATTGGAACTAATTCTAAAGGAATTACTTCTTCTAAATGGAAGTATATATTTCTAAAGTGGAAAAAGGGTCGACTCTATACCACTGCTGAAAGAAGTAATTCTAAACTGGATTACTTCCAAACTGTCAAACTGAAGTATTTCTAAAATTAAAGGGTACCCTGAACTAACTGTAAAGTACATCTAAACTTTTTAGGTCCTCAACGCACTCAAAAGATAGCTGTCAGAGAGGGTTACTCCATCGTTTTTCTCTCATCTACAAAGATCGAAGAAATCAATACTACTACTTTTAAATAAGAACCAACGGCACCGCGCGTCTGGTAGGAGGGAAGCATTGGGGAAGCTTTTCAGAACAGCATGCTTCTCATAGGGGCAGCTACGAGACCGCCTTGAGCCCTCTTTATTTCCGCCCGCAAAAGCATAACTAAACATGGAAAAAAGTAATAGAAGTGATCATTAGAAAAAAAAAAGGGGGGGGGGATTTGAGACACGTGATGGCTGATAGTTCCGTGATCCCCACAGCCCCTGTCACCTCTTAAAGGGGGATTGCCACCAGTATCTATAGCCAGCTGCAGCATCTATAGCCATTTGATGCTGTCTAGTTCAGTCTAGCCCTTACTTTCAACCGGCGAGCGAAGGAACGCACGAATAATTTTTTTTTTTACACAACAAACTAGCCACGTGCCTCCTTAATTACTGCGTGTAAAGTTGGTGCGTCCACGTGCATCAGGAAGCAAGCGGTAAGCCTAAACACATCACGGGTGATTTTTTTCTACATGTCGACCGTCTTGAAACGCAGATTTTGAACCGTTAAATGGGCGCCATCTAGTGACAGTGATATCGTTGATCTTGACCGCTTGCTCCCCTGGCGCACGCCGGACGCACCAACTTTACATTCAATAATTTAAGGAGGCACGTGGCCAGTTTGACGTTTAAAACGAAATTTCTTTACGCGCTCCTTCGCTGTTGGAATCAAGTGGCTAAGTAGATCTAAATAATGGTAGACGGCGCTAGAGGATGCAGCCTGTCATTCTCTTAATAGACACCTTTAAAGGGACACCCGACCTGCCTTATAACATTCCGCGTGCCAAATTACAGCTACGCGCAGATCAGCATCCGAGCAATTACAGTGCCAAGGTCGGCTGGGGTGGTAGCTGCGTTCCTCGCATAGCTGCTGTCTCGGTTGGCTTTGTGAATAGTACACGAGACAGAATCAAGTCAACGATTGTGTCGTCACAAACCGGAATGATTCTCGTATTTTAAAATCACAATTTATAATTTTCTAGGCTATTGTCTTATAATTTTGCTTCGGCGATCTATTGGAATAATTAATTTTAATTTTTATCGCATTAGTCTATTAGACTTTAGATTTCATGGTAATAGTTAGAAAATTACTAGATGTACAAACAGAGATGAAACGTCATGATTATTGTGCGCGCGCAATGCATCATATAGTTACGGGTCGTTCTGAAATATAGTTAACAATATTCAACAGAGAATCTCCTAGACGTCATATTTTAAAACGGTTTTTTAGCAAGGGAAAGACTAACGGTAAGTAAATAGACCTTTGGGGCCGTACTTGATGTGGTGGATCGAGAAAAATGGCGCTGGGAGGTATATCCCTTTAATTGCTTAGAATAGCATATTATCAATAAAGTTTGTAATTTTTATGTTGTTAGACCTACTAACAATGCCTTTATTGTCTACTTTTGTTAATGACTCAACTCCGAAAAACTGGATGCACCAGATAACAAAAGCTCAAAACACATTACTCCCCTACCAGGCAACGAGAAAGTCTCAATACCATGTTCACGACAAAAAAAAAAGGTATGTTAGGGCACAGGTATAAAGCCGATCATGGCCCACGCACCTGCATCCATCCCAATCAGCCTTTAACCAAGACGCAATACCTCCCATTTCCTCCCTGGCCAAGCATCTTCTTTGTAGGCTGCATTACATCCGTTGTCAAGACAATCAAGACAAACGATCATGAGCACTCAACGTTGCCATGGCGACCTAAGCATCGACCGCCAAGAGCGCCATTCCAGTCCCTGGTGGCCGTCGACGCTCAGCAACGCACGCCGCGTCCAAACACGTGAAGGACGAGAACAAGACGAGAGGAAACTCGAAAATGCGACCTTGACAACTCCTTGGTTAACTTTTAAGGGTGCTGCGATTGGCTGAGTAACCAACGCTGTGAACTAGATTTGAAGATTGGGAAGGGGTTGGGAGGGGGGGGGGGGAAGACGTTAGGTGATGGCCAAAATACTAACGTTGTCATGGATGATAGACATACTCAGTCCGGAATCCGTCGTCCAGTGTTGACGATGGAACTTAAAAGATATTTCATAGGCTTTCCTGCCCGCCTGCTTACTGGCTTGCTTTCAGACTGGATCACTGCATCGGAAGGCGGGAAGATATGAAAATAAGGGCACGGCAAGGCGTTAGCTATAATGTGACGAGGAGAGGGAAAAACCTTTAAAAAAAAAACAATACACGGGCGACCTCACAAGCTACTACTGTCAAGATAAATTCTATTGTTAACTTCGTAAATGTGCTCCACCAAACATGAGGATTGATTAGTAGCCTAACTTGTAGGGAACAATGAACACTTTCCTAATCAGTACGGGGGTCACCTCAGCTTACCGTATTACTTCCTAGACGCATGGTGACATTTGCAACCTTTCAACGTGAAGTCAGTGAAACATTGGACTCACCCGACAGTTCGAGGCGGTTATAAACCTACTTATCGCCCGGTATTTGACTAAAACTGCTTAGCAACCCCCTTAACAACGCAACTACAACGGTGAGCAGCTCTGAAAACACTTACTTCGTGATGGTGGCCGCCATTTTACCCATCGACGCATCATCTAATAACTAAGGGTGGCCGCACACCAAAAATCGATAAAGCGTCGTTGCAAGACGAAACGTCGCATCTGGTGGAGAGACCTACCCAACAGACGAAACTACAAGGAGCTTTGCTTTGTTGTCGTGAGACGCCTAAAGACGCTTAAAGGGATATACCTCCCAGCGCCATTTTTCTCGATCCACCACACCAAGTACGGCCCCAAAGGTCTATTTACTTAGCGTTAGTCTTTCCCTTGCTAAAAAACCGTTTTAAAATGTGGCGTCTACGAGATTTTCTGTTGAATGTTGTCAACTGCATTTAAGAACGATCCGTAACTATATGATGCATTGCGCGCGTAAAATAATTATGACGTTTCATCTATGTGTGTACATCTTCTAATTTTCTAATAATTACCATGAGATCTAAAATCTAATACACTAAATCCGGTAAAAGTTAAAATTAATTATTCCAATAGATCGCCGAAGCAAAATTATAAGACACTAGCCTAGAAAATTATAAATTGTGATTTTAAAATACGAGAATCATTCCGGTTTGTGACGACACAGTCGTTGACTCAATTCTGTCTCGTGTGCTATTCCAAAGCCAACCGAGACAGCAGCTATGCGAGGAACGCAGCTACCACCCCAGCCGACCTTGGCACTGTAATTGCACGGATGACGATCTGCGCGTAGAGGTAATTTGGCACGCGGAATGTTATAAGGCTGGCCGGGTGTCCCTTTACAGGCGTCTCGTGACAACGTCGCATACGGTGTGTGGCGCTCAGCTCATTGCTATATGGTTTTGAGGACGTCTGCATCATGCTGAGACATGTTTCGACAAAATGTCGTGTCGTGAGACGTTTTGTCGATTTTGGTATGCGGCCACCCTATGTTCCAAAACTATTGACGCATGACGTCATTTCCGGTGAAAGCGATAGGTTTTGGTGAGTTTAGGTCACAAGGACTCGTCTTCTCTCGCTCATATTTTTTCTTTCTTTTTTCTTATTTATTTTTTAAAATTAATTTAACGGATAACACGAAGCATGTGAAAATGCTTATTAGTGTTAGCTACAGTTCACATGATACGTAAATGAAAAGTAACATTAAAAAGCAAAAAGTACATTAGGAATAAGAATCTTACATTATAAACCAAAGTCTCATAGCAGAAATGAAGCAACCGCAACGACCCCCCAGAAGGGGAACAATGAAAACGTGCGAGTGTGTCAATTCTTTGGCTTGAAGTTGAAACTGGGACGTTGTTGCCCTGAAAAGAAGTTAAAATTGGCACATTGTTGCCTCGACTAACAATTTGCTCTGTGCGGTCATCGCAAAGGCATGTGTTAAATGACGTCATATACGAAGGACAGTTATTTTTCGCAAAATACTGGGAGTGGGGAGGGGCCTGCTGAACGGGGAATGCCCGTTGGTGGGGCAGTGCTTATGTTACATCCACTATTTGATTACGATATTGCTTTGCGGAGGGAGAGGATTGACGGAAAGGGGGAGTTTACCACAAAGAAAAATTGACTGTTGCAGTGAACGATCAGGCAGCACCGAGCAAATACTGGGAAACAACCACGGGTCAAACAAATCCCCCGGCTGGTAGTAACACATAAACAAGATTATCATAACTTAAAAAGTAAATAATGTCATCATGGTGCGGCGGTTTGTTAAAAGACACATTATGTAAATATTAGGAGTTTGAAGAAACACTTACTGCAAGCAAGAAGCTTATCTTCAGTATGTTTTTTAATTCATTAAACGTCTTAATATATTTCAAGTCGAAGTTGTTGAACATATGATTTGCATAGTAGTTTTTTTCCCGCATTTTTCCATACATGTTTCTCCAGTGTGGTGTAGGTAAAGTTAGTTCTTCTGAATATTGAATTATGTTTTAATTCATCATATTGCATCGGATGTATCTAGAATACTATACGCATGATGAAAAGGGGGGGGGGGGGTAATCAACCAGAAGTCACATCGTAGAACAATCCGGATTTTTTTTTGCTTATAATCACCGGAACTCGCACTGAACGTCTTCTCTGTTAAATTGTCTCGCGTTCTAAATCATCATTTGAACATACGTTGTTGTCCAGAGCGATCTGAGCAGTTTTCAGTTTTTGAAATCCCAGTCTAACTTCAGGAAATGGCCAGGGCTTTTAAGTCGATGCTAAAACGCTTCTCAAATCGCTCTGCACAACGTAGTGGTATAAATAGAGTGACTTCGAACTTGAGATAAGTTATCAGTAGAGACGTTCAGCGCAGTCCCAGTGATGGTAATAGCGCGTAAGCGTAAAATTTAAATAACGCTGAATGCAGGTACGGATTGTTCTACAATATGACTTGAGGCTGGTTTCACCCCCTCCATTAATTTGTATAGTACTCTGTATCCATGCGATGCGCGAGCGACGACGAGTCCCCTGTGGTTTAGGTAAGATTTAGAACCAACAAACAAAAAGCACCCCCCGGAATTTCAGCGATGCTTCCCTGCGCTCCTGAGTGCTGGGGTGGAATGCCATATACGAGGGGTTGCACTACCCGTTTTCAATGTGTGAAGTAGTTCTCATCATTTTAATTGTCCCGTCTCCTCGTCCATCAACCTGAGAAACAACTTGACAGATCACCGTGTAGAAGAATACTGACAAATTTCACGAAATGTTTGCTCAAACACATTCTCAACACTCGCTTCGTTGGGCGAACGGGATGACTTTCAAATGCGCTTATTTATTCGAATCTGATGACAGAAATGTGTTTTGTCGACGTTTTAGCTTTGGGCGTCCGACTCGATTTTAAACGGATATAAAAGAGCGCTTCCTTTCAATGGCTCGGTTTACTCAAACCCTCCCGAGCGTTCGTTATCAGCTCATTTTTTCTTCTTCTCCGAGGCCTGTTAAATCCCTGGGATGTGGAAAAACCTTAGCTTCATTAGGTATTCAAACATGTCGCGACACTAACGACAGCTAACCCGGTATTGGAATTCGTGATCGCATTACGACCGACTTGGGTTGACACGGCACAACCTCAAGCGAGTTTCAAAATCGCCCGAGCGAGAAATAACAAGCAAATGAACCGCGAAAACGAGTGCGGAAGTGGCCCTCAGCAACTTCCGGTTAAAGCTTTTATTGGGCCTATTGGTCTTGTCTTTCGAGCAATCATATTCGTTGGGGCATGTCTTATTGCTCCGTCCGATTCGCCGCTTGGAAGTTGTAGTGCTCACTGTTGGTTTTAAACAATTGATTAAATGTTGACTTTTTGAGTTAGTTGCGCAAACGTCTCTCTCCCGCATGCAAAGCTGGTAAGAAGACCGATTTCGACGTTTGAGTTCTACGGCGTTAGGTCAAATGTAAATTAGGTAGCTGCGTAACAAACCAAACTCATACCAAACACCGGACGTAAAGAAGGTGTAACAGAGTTCCGTGTACCAGGAGTGCATAAATGAGGTCCACGTAGGGTGTGACGCAGCAGTGACCGGTTAATATTGCATCACGTGCCATCTCTCGTTCCGGGTAATAAGATATAAGAATAAACAAGCGGCTACAGCGACTACCTAGTCACAACCGGTCTTCTGTACAGTTCCGCCACTACCAATGGTGAGGCGCACACCTCTATCACGCATTCCAACAGCTATCTCTATTATATAACCTAAAAGCAGTAACCATACGAATTGCCGGTTACAAATGTGTTAGCTTTCAAGCTTATTTTTCATTTTAGGCGTAATTGTCAGTTTTCAGCCCTAGTTTACTTGCAGCTTTAATTTCGTAAGTAGGAGTTAATGGAGCTTTAGATTGTGTAGTAATTCATTTTTGGAACACGATACGCCTCCGGGCACACAGTTACAGTTACTTTGTGTAATGCGCAAAGTAGTCTATATAGTAGGGTAGTGGCGGGAGAGACACTTTTGATGAAGCCAGCAGCGACTCGTACAACTTGACGTTGCCGTAACGTGATTTTAGGCCTAATTTTTATTTTTAGGCCTAATTTTTTAACTGCAGTTTTAATTCCGTAAGTAGCAGATAGGCCTAATGGAGAATTTAGTTCGACGGTAATCCTATTCATTCATGCAGCAATGAGACCAGACTGTTTTAAACGAAGCTAAAATCCTTTTGTTTTTACGGCTGCGTGCTTTCCTTATGATTTCAATTCGACGATCACATGTTATTTTTTCATTTAGTTACCGTTGAAGTCTATTAGCTATAAGGAAGTAACGATGTTTTAATTTGCCATGCCATTTAAATAACTTCTGACAAAAAAAAAAAAGCGACGGACGGACGGACAAAGTCGTTGCAATAGTCTTCTCCACCGATACGGCTGTACAGAAGACTAAGAACCAAGCAGTGTACGAACATACAAAACGCACGACGTTTCCAGGTTACTTTCACCTCGTCATCAGGTGCACTAAATCCACTAAAGTTTTGTCAAGTCGAAAAATACAGTTCATACAGACAGCCTCAGTATAAGGTATAGTAACATTTTTAAGTTGGAAATAAAACATATAAAAACGATTAAAAAAAACCTAAGCTTAACCTGGGCTATACAGGTAAACATTAGGAGGACCAATCAACCTCACCCCTGCGAATACAGAGGAGAATTACAGGGTCTTTTTTTTCATAGTTTTTTTTGTTTTATTTCCAACTTCAAAATTGTACTACCCTATGCTGAAGCCCTATGAACTGTAATTTTTGACATGTTGACGAAACTTTTGTGGATTTAGTGCACCTGATGACGAGGTGAAAGTAACCTGGAAACGTCGTGCTTTTTGTGTGTTTGTGCATGCTTGGATTTTTCATTCTTATATCATTTTATGAAACAAGCAGTGTAATGATATTCATTATAGTGCTGGTTTACTTTATTATTTCACCTCGTTGTGGTTCGCGGTCCTGCGTGACTGTTTGTGTCACAGTGATAATTACTTTCTTGGAGAACTTGAGTTAGGATGTGCATATTTTATTTTACATAAAAAAATATGTGTGTGCAAAATGTTACTCGTGCTATGGTAAGTCCAAAAAAATTCTTCTAGAAAGCATTAGCGTCGAAACGACATTGACGCCAGGAAAGAGCTTCGTTTGTTTAAGCCAAGCCAGTTTGTCCAAATCTGTGTTTCCAAATCTGATGAAAAACACAAATATTTTACAATAGGATGCGTATTTATTCACCGCCCACCTGTTTGGTCAAGTTTCAGGAGTTTGGAGGGGGGGGGGAGACTGGGGGGGGGGGATTGAGGCTTAATGGGACTGGGGGTCCTTGGGTGTCTTTCAAGGTGAGGTTCATGACTGGTTCGATTTGTACTGCTATGAATGACTTGTGTAACAAATTTCGCGCTTTTTGCTCAATTTGCAAGAATTTGTTGGTCAAATCTCAGGGGAGGATATGGGGGGGGGGGCTTGGGGTCTTTGGAGGGTAGTTCATGGGGAGTTCCATGTCTAGTTATATTTGTGCTACTGTGAATGACTTATGTACCACGTTTCATGCTTTCAGCTCGATGTGCTTGATTTAGTTGCTTAACAATTGTGCTATTCATGATTCCAGGATTCTACGTTTACAATGGTGGTAGTTGCGGCTACTAACAACTGTGCTAATGCTGCGCGTGCAAAGCATCACGGATGCAAAGCAATAAGAGCGGTATTAGTTGCCGCAACTATCACCAGGGCCCGGCGTAGGCTTGGAAGAGATATGATGCGACTTCTAGTTATCTTTCTAATTGGAGCGTACCTCCGCTATGAAGACACTCCAACGTAATCTGAGACCGCACATCACTCGAAAATCACAAGGACACACTTTGCAAGCAGTAGAACGAAGAGGCTGGACAACGGATTTTTTCGTCCGGAATCGGACATGGGGTTGACGAACCATCAGGATGACAAAATGGACCAATAGCAAGAGCCCAAATCCAAACAACAACGAGACGGCGAAGCTTAATTTGTTAAAGGCATCCGATTGTTAGAAGATTGATTGTTGAATTCTCTTCTGGCCTCACTATTTTGTGCGCAGCGTATCTTGAGTTCTGCAATATTTGCTGAGCGGCTACGTCTTCCTGGAGGGCCGGCTTTAATCGACGGACGCCACTGTTGTTGTAACCATCTTGGATATCAACAAGGTACTCTGATACCAAGAACGTACAGTCGAGTATCCGTGTTCGTTCTGCGGCAAACTCAAGATACGTAAACTCATTCTAGTAAATCAATTCCAATTCATTGACTCGCTGTTGATCCAGTCTTAGTACCTATCAATTCCCGGTTGATTAAGGAAATATTTTGACCAATTCCATTCAATTCCACCCAATTCATCCTGAGTCTATCACAATTTCAGATAAATTCTGACAAAATTTAAGGTATTGCCGAAAATTTAGACGATTTTGGTGAATTTGGGAGCTGAAGTTGACTAAATTGATTTGTATTTTGTAGAATTGGCCTGAATTTCACGCTGAATCAAGTCAAGTAAAAACAAGGAATTTTAAGTCAAATAAAAATCAAATCAAATCAAATCTAGACAGTGCAAATGCAATGGATGACTTGACAAGTCAAATCAACCTGAGAGCACCATGGGCTGAAGTGATGGTCATCAAGTCAATTTCTACCAAGTCAGTTTCTAATTTCGGCAAATACCCAGTCCACCGTAACTGAAGCGGAACTGAAGCTTATCAAAGTCACTCCATGAATTCATAAGCTGGAATTGTCCAAAGTAGAATCAATTCTACCAAGTTCACAAAAGTGGAATTACGTCAATTAATTCCAAGTCCGGAATTGACTTCCTTCAAGCAATTCACGGTTCAGGCAATGAATGACGATTACAAATAAAAACGTCAAGTGTGCTGTAAAAAAAGGGGTTATATGTTGAAGTTTCACTTTACTTGTTAAAATGTACACGGACAAAAATTAAAAATCATTAATTTTTATTCGTGTACATTTTAACAAGTAAAGCGAAACTTCAATCATAATAACCCTATTTTTACGGCACACCTGAATTTTCTTTTGTAATCCGTGTGCCTTTTTTTATGGCTATGTCCTCGACATTTGAATTGTTGTGATGATGTTTGTTGCCTAACTTGGCGATAACTGATAATAAGTTTTTTGGAATTTAATTATTTAATTATTTTTTGGGATTCACGTCCTCTTTAGTAATAGGCTATAAGTCTTTAGTTCGGAGTCAGTCCTCGTCGGAAAAATCTCGGTGTAATGGGTTCCAAATTAGAGCTTACGGATTTTAACGGGTTCCAGCAAAAAAAAAAAAAAAAATAAACAGACCCTAACCCAAGACGTCGGAGACCGAATTAACAATTAATCCATCACTGGTCACGGACAGCGAATCCACCTGCGTTTAATTAGAATCTCTTTCGGGCCATTTTTGCTGTCCGTTCTTCGTCGAATCCGTCCTGCTTCTTGTTACCGTCAGCCGCAAACAAGTCGTTCGTTAGTGTTTATTCTCCTGCTGATTCGCTGGGTTTTACAGTAATCAAAATCCGGTAACGCTTGTCACGGCAAGGTGACACCGCGCAACACGGCCGGCCTGACCCCAAATCCCCAGGCAACGTTCTCAGAGGGGATGGACGGAGGGACAAGAAAACACACGCTGCAAGGAAAGTCGGCAGAGCGAAACAAGCAAATTAGAAAACAAAACATGGAAGAAAGACTGGCTGACTGACTACCTTTTATTAAAGTCGTACATCAAACAACGCGTAACCTGAACAAAACAAATGCTAGTGGTAAGGCTGCCTACTTTCCAGACAAACAAAATGGGCTACACGGAGATTTTCTTTTGCGGCAAAACAGCGCGGACCTAACAGCGAGCAACAAAACAGTGACGTTACGACAGCGCGACAACTAGTGGCGTAGCTAGGGTTTTGTACTGAGGTGGCAACACTAGCCAGTTAGCGGAATGGTGTATAAGAAGAAACCAATAACAGCTAGGGGGTGTGGGGGAGCGATGTAAGCTCCCCAGCGGGGTCCTGACGCCTTTTTTGCTATTTTCTGGCATTTTCAGTCCTTTTAAAGTGCCATTGAAAAACATTTTTATAAAACCAGTATTGCTTAATTGTACTGCATTATACGCATAAAAAAATATGTACCGTAAATCTTTCAGTTTTTCTCACACATTTTTTTTTTTATAAATAAAATACGTCTTTAGGATATTCAGCTACACTGTGAAATCTATGTGTACTGACAGTACACATCAATGTGTACCCGCTCAGCCTCCACACGAGCTGTGCACTGGGAATACACAATTTGTGTACTGGTAGTACACAAGCTGTGACGAGAATGTGTAATGTTGCTGCACAGACTGTGTACTGCCAGTACACAA